>JAJOOS010006363.1:0-27940 GCA_029582725.1 Solanum chiquidenum
ATTATCATTATATATATATATATATATATATATATATATATATATATTTAACTAATATTGCCAAAAAAATTGACATATATTTTTTGGGCTAATAATATATTAATTTAATTAATTATAAAAACTAAAGGTAACACCTTTGGTAAAAATATTGTGGACTGCATGTTCAAAAAAAACTATCAATTGTAACTAAAAAATTGAATGGCATGCAATATGAAATAACAAGTTAATAGTACTAAGGCAAATAAATTAGGACAAAATTATAACATAAATTCAGAATTTAAAAAAAAAACACAATATTCTTATATCAAATTTCAACATAACATAAATAAGTTTCAACATAACTTAAGTAAATATAATTGAAACAAAAAGAACAAATGTATATTAGTTCATTCAATAACAAAAATTTACTTTAACTCAAAAATTAGAATAAAATAACGCAATTATACTAAATGAAGCTATCAATATCTAGAGCTTTGTCATCCCCAATTACTCTCAAAATGTACTGAATTTTATTGGCAATCATTGTTATACAAAGGTTGATTCTTTGTTTTTGAGTTAATGTTGATCATTTTTTTCATGATAAGTCTATTTATTGACAATAATAAAGAACTAGTAAATCACATTAGGCTTTTCTAGAATGATAAAATTTTCTCTTGTATGCTCTCTTGTGTCACCAGTTTATGCCTACATATAGATGTTAGTTCATAGATTTACTTTTTTTTAACCCTCTCTTTTATCATATATCTAAAATTAGAATCTCCCAGTTGGATCTATTTGGTCCTAGACTTTTGTCTAAAAATATTTTCTTCAACTGCAAATTATTTTTTCAAATCCTATAGCACAATCTTCTCTTATTCTCGAAGGCTACTTGTGTATTGTTGTTGCAGTTGGCTTTGTATCTTTGTCAGATCATACCTTGATTTATCTACTTTATATCAAACATTCCTGAAAGCTTCATTATTGAGGCTCTTGAGCTGGATCTTCATAAGTTTTAACTTAGACAATACACTTTTAATTTGGATGCATTACTCTCAGTTGTCCATACATCTTCTATTAATTATAGGTATGATTGGGCGTTCGGTCAGTTCGGTTTGGTTTACATATTTCGGTTTGGTTTTCGATTTGGTGAAAATGTTAATCCGAACCAAACTTAAATAAATTTGGTTTGGTTCGGTTTTGACAATATCGATTCGATTTTCGGTTTAATCATATTTAATAAATAATAAAATAATGATTAACACATTTTTAAATTTTAATCACAACTCACAATATACTTTATACTCTTTATCATCACCAGTGAGTTGAGGAGAACGACCACTGCACTGCCCACAAATAAGTTGAACGAAACTATAATTATCACTATATAACTTCTACAATAGTAGTCGACACATAGAGATTGAGTTGACAAACGACGTCTCCATGAGAGGCAAGAGTTGTGATGCACGAGACTTGAGAGTTATTACATGTCGTAAAGACTTTAGAGACTGCAATTTTAGTGTTTAGATTTGGGAATTGGATTTTAATTTAGGTAATTTTAAATTTAGGGTAATGGAAATTGGGTTTGGGTCACTCTAATTCCCCTTAATTGAGCCAGATTGAGACTAGTCATTAGTGTCATTAAATTCAGTTTTTCAGTTAAACTGAATTTTGAAAACCAAACTGAAAAACCAAAATATTAAATTTTCAAATCAAAATCGACCGAATAAACCGAAAAATCAAAACCAAAATAAAAAAAAGTTTGATTTTCAATCGATTTTTTCGATTTGAACCAGATTATGCCTAGCCCTAATTATAGGAATTGTACATGTTCAGCCCGTATGTTGAAAAAATCTAAATGGGACTCTCATATTCAACAGCAGGAGAGCATGATCTGAAATACGTGACAGTTCATACTCCATTACATGGCCCGAATTCATCATCCATTCATAATTTTTAAATATTCTATCTAGTTGAATGCATACTTTATTTGCACCATGTTGTTTATTTGTCCATTTGTAATAGTTTTCTTTCAAGTGAGTACATTTAGTAAGAGCTATTATTATCCACAGAATAATAATAGCTCTAGCCCAGTGCTTTAGTGTATTCCAAAGAGGTTTCCGTTGATCTCTTTTGTTGTGGCTGAATATGACGGTGAGTATGCACTCAAAGTCAGTAAGTTTGTCATTTACATGGGCAATGCAACAATTGTTTTTCTTCTGTGATCTTTTATACCTCATAGATATTGTTATTCCGAAGAATTTATATTTTGTCATGCGTGATAAGAGATAATTATTCATGTCTCCAACCAGGAACACTTTTATTTAGAAACTTGTTTGCTCTATGTTGTTTGACTCTAGTTTCAATCAGACTAATTAGCTTTATTCTTCTAATTTAAAGCATTTTTTTAAATCTTTTTTGCTTAAGATTTTTATTTACTCCTCTATTGTTTCATACTAGTCAATTCATTGATTTGATTTTCCCCTATCATTGGGCTTACTTGCTTTAGTTTCCTTTTTTTTACTCGCCTTAGCACCAATATTTTTCCTACTTTTAGTCATGATTGGGCTCAAGCCAAAAAAAATTGACACGTTAAACTTAGTACTGGGACTTATGACATCGATCTTTTTTATTAGGTGATTCTGTTTTTCCGCGTTTACTGCAGGGGCTATTAGGTCAATCATGATGGCCTCTCGACTAATTTTTGACACCCAATTTTGACCCTCTCCGATAGGAATTAATTCACGAGCTTCTTAATTCCCAAACAATTTAGAATAATTAATTTTATAAAATTCAAATACTTTTCAAAGTCGTTTTAAGTGATCTTAGTCGATTCTCATAATTTATAAATAAGTGGGTATATTTCATATAATTCTATAGATAGAATCGGTATGCTTCATGAATATTTGAAAATCATCTCAAAAAGATTTTATTTTAAATATTATATTAAAATCAGTTTAGTTTAGATTGTGGTTAATTTTAGAAATCATTTGGTTTATAGTTGAATTAATTATTTTATTTTGTTAAGATGAGAAGCTCATAAATTAATTATATTAATTCATCTTATTTAACTTTGGCCGAATTCACCAATTAAATTCAAATCGGCTAAGTTTCAACTTCACTCGGTTGCAGTTGTAGCCGCTTCCTAACATTCCCTTCAACCCATATAAAAGACCAGATGTTGGACCTTTTGTATTTTATTTTATTCCTTTCATGTCAGCCCAATACCAAAAGAAACCCATTTCAGCAATACAAAACATAATCAGCAACAACAATACAATACCAACCGACCCCACTCCTACGTCCTCCTCTTCTTCCTTCGAAATCCAGAAATGCACAGCAAATTCCCAAACCAGCGCTGCAAATCGATCCCAGAAAATCCAATCCAGCAACCCCAGCCCGTCTCAATTACCCCCGACCCGGACCAGCAGCGGTAACAGCGTGAGCAAACCAGGCAGAAGACAGCAACTTTGTTGTCTTCTTCCTCCAATGTCTTTTTCAATTCATACGAGCAGTGCAGAAAAGCAAGCACGCGTATGTCCCCATTTCCTCTTCGGGAATGGGATGAAACTTGAGAAAAAAAAGATGTTTGGCTTGAATGGTGAAAGATTGGGAGTTTGAATTCGAAATGGGCCTGAATTCCTGTCCGGAATTCGTCCCTTTTCCCCCCAACTTAGAACCCTAAATTTCCTCCTATATATATTCCTTATCATTCACTGTTGAAGGCGGGGGGAAAAAAAGTGGGAGTTTCCTTTGAGCAATTGATTTTTACACTTGGAAAATTCGGAATACATTTTTTTTAGTCTTTTGGTTTTGAGAGAGTCTTTGTTCAAAGTCAGTTTGGATATTCTGGGTTATTGCTCGAGTTTTGAAGTGGTGTAAGAGGTCGCTGCCCGTTCAGCTCGTTCTGTCTCGGTTTCGCTGCACCTTTAAAGGTAACACTCGCTTCGTTTCGAGTATGTTTTGCTCGTAATGTTTGTTATTTAACTTTTAAATGCGTGAGCTGCTTACACGGTAGGATTTGGAATGTCTTTGATTCACTACTGTTGGTCGCAAATCAATGATAGAATTTGTTTGGAAGTTCATAGTTGTTGTTTGTTTTGTTTTCGCTGAAAGTTTGATGTTCCTCCTCTCGAGTTCATGTTCTCGTTGTTGGAATTTTTCTTTTTATTTTGCTATTATCTCGACTGATGGGTTATGAAAGTTGTGGTTCAGTAGTTCCATGATCTGACGTATAGGTTGTTTTCTACTCCTTTTTTATTTGCGAATCAAATGTTGTGATCTCTTTGTTGTTTACTACATCGTTAACTTTCCTTACTTAATAGAGTCGGCTGCATATTCCCCGTTATTCGATATAGGAAAGTTGGTTAGTTCAAGTCGATGAAATGTCCGATTGTGATCCTCTGTACAATATGAATGAATTTAAAGACCTTGCTCTGACTGTTAGCATTATTTATTTGCCTGCTTATTTATTTTATTTTGGTAGTATAGTATATGTGTTGTTGAGGGATCTTGTCCAACTAATAAAGCAATAGCTAATTTACTAGTAGTAGATGTGTTTCTTTCTTGATTGATTAGTTTTCCTTTTATCTTTGTGGTTGAATGGGTCACTTAAGTTTTTGCTTGAGGTTTGGCCTGTTAATTAATTCAAAAGGGAGTTTAATCTTTTCTGTTGTTTGTTCCCTTGGTGTGCTAAGATGTTCCCTTCTTGATGTTAATTAAATCTGGGTTAGTTCATAAATCTTGATGCATTTTGTTTGTTGGAAAATTGAGTCAAGCAAGTATAGCTTAATTTTCATTTGTTTAATAGTCACTTTTGAGCATGAGGCAGCGTCATTATTTGTGTTCTCTTATTTTATTTTATTTTTACTTCGATTATTGTTGTGCTGCGATACTAATTTTTTTTTATTTTTTTTTTATGCAAAATCGGCCCAAGTTCACCATGAACTCCCATATTTTCCCTCACATTTTGAGAGAGCCATAAAGGCTTAAATCACTTCCTTTCGAGTCGGCCAGCCATTGAAATCAAGGAAACGGACCCCGGAAAATTGACGAACAAGCGCTTGAAGCTAATAAACAGGATTGTATACACCTAGTGTGTACGAAGATGGAAAAATGGGCCTAAAGGCCCCAAATTCAGTTTTGTATTTTGTTATTTTGGGCCTAAACCCCCTTGCATTTTTATTATTACTATCTTTGTTAGTCTAGGACAGGTACAAATAGGTCAAAGGCCCAAAATAAAATTAGGCTCAAGTACTGGTCCAGGCGAACAGAAACCTGGTCTTGAGCCCAAGACACTCTCTCTCTCTTTTATCTATTTCGTATTTGTTTATTTGCTAGTTAATTTTAAGGTTTTTCTAATTCGATTTCCCCAAAAAGATAATCGTTTCTAGATTTTCTAAAAATTAAATAATTATACTTATTATACCACTTAAATTACTTTGAAAATATTTTATTTAAATAAATCCCTTATATTATTTTCCTTCCTCCTAAAAAATAATTACAAGTCTTAAACTAATTAAGCTTTTATTTTAAAACGAATTTAGCCAAATAGTTGATTACTGGATAACCGCGTGTTAGCGGGTATTTCGGGTGCTTTCAAACCCTTCTCGAAATGCTAATAAGAACCTCGAACCCCTTTAAAAAAATCATTAGATTTATGTTTTAATCTTTTGAAAAAAGTAGTTTTCTTGATTTTTCTTTAAAATTAAGTGGCGACTCTCTAAACCAGTCTAAAATAAATTTTTTTTAAATAAAACACTAATTCTCCCTTGATCCTCCACTGAAAGGGATATATCATCAATTACTTGGGCTATCTGACTGCATGCATCTTGAGTTGTAACCAAGGATGTTGGCGGTTGTGCTTCAACTTGATCGACTCCCTTTTATTGCTACTGGCAATCCTTGTGCACCAACCTTCTTTGGTTCAAGTGGATAAACATGTACAATTGTTTGACTTTCTCACAAAAATAATGGTTTCTAGTCGTACTTCACAGTTTGAGTGAATACTCTCCAATTTAGTTCCATAACCGCGATTTCATCAAGCAAGGGCCTAGTCACATTGACCTCAATCAACATCCTTGCATACAATATTCTAGTTTACTTTGTAGTACATTCGTCTACATGTATGTGAGCTCCTACTTGGCTAGAAATTATGCTGAAGGAATTACTACTCTTGTAGTTCAAAGAGAGCTTAGGGAACTTTACCCATATTGGAATCTCAGTAGAGAATTCTTTCTCAAAATTGAAAGATGCAGTTTTAGGCTCTAAGACTATAGGTTTGTAGTTTAGGGCGCATATAAAATCTCCTGCATATACGCCATAGATTGGAATTGAATGATAAAATAACCATCTTCATACATATACATTTAGGTTTAACAATTGAATTTCAATCGTGGGTCACAAATCTCTGCATTGTGGTATAGTCAGGATATTCACCTATTACATAAGCTATTAAAACACATCACCATTTCTGATTTTTTTTTCTATCGACCTCAGCCCAGTGAACCGGGAGGGGAACTCGAAGAAAGGGAGGCACACTGAGCAAGTACAAGAAATTGGCCCCGCTCCGCTTTCTTAAAAGCAAGGACCACTATGGGAGGTCAAACTTTATCCAATTAGGCAACATATTTTTTTTTAATCATTTGAGGGGTATATGTGAGGGGGGTGTATGAGAGTGTTAATGCATTTTCAAAGGCACTATTTCTTGCAAACAAAGTCGCCCACACCTTCTCCTTCGTTTTCCCCTTACCATTTTGTCATTACATCCACCGCCTCACGTACTATATATTCCATTGATAGGGGATGGAGTAAGACCAGCTCCATCTGTTACAATGGGGGTTGTAGAGGCAGTATCTTTAGAAGGACCAATATTCAGATGCAATTGCTTACTCGGACATTCTGAATGAGAGCCCGCCACTAGTGATAGGGGTATGATATTCATAACTGTCGATAGGGTTATACTCCAAAAACCCTCTGTAATGTTGTTCCCAATCCACACTCGAGCTCCTACAAAACTCCCAAATGTAGCCAAAGTTTCCTTCTCGTTTCTTCTTCATTTTATTCATCCTAAGGCATTTTATCGTACTCCGTTAATGATTCACACATAGGTGTAGGTTAACCAACATGTGCCATCATCATACCTAGAGAGAGAATTTTATCACAACATTATTTTCAAGTCGGCTCGTTTAATTGTGTATTACTTTTATCTTGGCAAAAAGATAATAATTATCAAGTGGTGTAATTTGTATATTTCTTGTGAATTCTGATAGTTCGATTATGGCGTTACAATGATTGAAGAGAGGAATAAAAGGAGATAAGTGGAGGGGGAGAAGAAAAAAATGATAAGTAAATAGAGGATGAAGAAGGTAAATTTTGGTTTTCAAATTTTGCTTCTAATGACATACATTTTTAAAAATTATATATATTTTTATTCATTTGTCATTTGACACATTATTAACATGTAATGTCATTTGAAAATTTTCAGGAACTTTCTAATGAAGCAAAAATAATTCTTAACATGGACAAGTCAAGTATGCCTAATTTTAGGATCATTCAGCGACCTAACAGTTAGTTTGGTACTTGGATTATCAAGCATTATGCTTGCTCATATAGGAAACTAGGAAGAGGTAATTTTGCTCTAATGTAATGCCTGAAATGATTTCATATAGTCTGTCTATCATGCCACCTGGTGAGAGTTTAAGGTGTACAATGATTACTGACTAAGGCATAGGCATTGGGCGAGGTTGTATGTTACTGTTTTCTAGTGCAATTAGTGTTTACTGGTGACGTTTAGTATAAGGATGTTGGGTCACTTATTTTTCACTTATTCTTTCTTAGAGTGTTTTCTATGATGTGTGGTATTAATCTCTTTGAAATTCATCCTATCAAGGGAGAACATCTAGAAAGGATTAGTGAGTGGTGAGTGATCTTACTTCCTTTAAACAACAACGGAAAACTATATAGTTAAAAGCATTTGTGCTGGAACTTATAAATTATTTTTTGATGTGTGGTATTAGTTTCTATGAAGCTCATTCCATCAACGATAACTAATAAGGAAAAGCACAATATTTCCTACCTAATGAAGAAATAGTGTTCTTTGGAGTAAAGTTTCAACCCGAGAATAGGTCCTTAACAACATTTCTAGTGGTGTTTCAAATCCACTGCTGGTAGCAAAAGAAGTCAATAAAGGGCGCAACTATTTCATTATTTCAGATCTACAGAAAGAGCAACAAATCGGAATAAAGAACTGAATCCAAGCTTACCTGATCGATATTTGGCTATTTGCTCCCTGTTGCTTCTATAGTTGATGTCTTCAGGTTGGCTTGTAGTGGTAGACAAAGAGAGATCCGTGAATAGTTTACCGGAGTTTGGCTGGCGCTTGGCCAGAGTATACGTCTCCAGAGCTACTAAGCAACTTCACTTTCCCTTTCTATTGTTTTTGTCTTTCCTCTTTTTGATTTTGTATTAATTAGCTTTTTTTAAGTTGTTTTCTTTAAATGGGTTTAGCACTTTTGGCTTGCCCATTTGTGTAAATAATTGCTTCATTTATAAATCTGACCCAATGGGTCTGGTTGGACTAAAAAAAAAAAAGGCTCACCAAGTGATTAGAAATATCTTTTTGATTATTAGTTAAGTTAAAATATCTAACTAACAAGCTCATCAAGTTTAAGAAGCTTTAAAATATTTGTTTATTTATTTATATGATGACTTGAGTGATAAAATTTAGGTGAAATACATAAATAACTTATAAACTCGGCAATATATTCACTTATATACCTTAACTTACATTTGTACCTATTAGATACTCCAATTTCATTCAATTGTTGCCTATTAGATCACCCATGACTAGCCAATAAAGAAATATAAATTTTGCATTTGACGCATAATAATATAGGAAATTGACAATTCAAAAGATGGTACATATGATTTTATAATCTTTACTAATAGTTTGACGCCCTCCGTTCCATCTCACACTACTATCAACTCCATACACAAGCCACCATCCCCCTAGCCACATTCCCCAAAGTCCTCTTGAAGCTAAATATAAAATTATATAAAAGAACAAAAGTAAAAATCAATTCCCTCCATCCCATTCACAACATAAAGGACTCATGAATAAGAGTGGGTATAGTTTGGGCCAACTCAAAAATCCATTTTTTTATATTTGGTTTTAATTTTTGAATTATGAATTAAACTTTGAATTTTATTTTTAAAATCTTTAATGTTAGATTGGTTATCAAATTTAGTATTACGGATTTTAAGATATATGCTAATATGATTTTTTATGTCTTATATTCAGTTTTATCCATATTATATGTGTTCAATGCTAGTAAGTTTAATTTCAAAAGGTCTCGTAGATTAGTACCTACAATTTTATCCATTATAGTATTAAGTCCAATATAAGGGTCTCAATTTTATCAATCATAGAAAATTATATTTAAGGAATAAACTATTAGGTGAATTAAAAGAGTTAATTGTAGTGGTCTGCCTTAAAGACTTAAAAGTTAAAACAAAAAAAATGAAATATCAAAACCTATTAATACAAACCAAATTAAAAAAAAAAAAACTAATCCAATTTGAACTTATCTAGATTGGATTTGAATTGTTTGGATCGAGAATTGTCAAAGTCAAAATTTTCATATTCAATCTAAATGGTTGGAACACTTATCCCTACACCTAAATCATGGAATTCTATTTATTATGTGATTTTTTTTCTTTTCTTTGTTTCAATAGCAATTTGCTAATAAATGATGCTTTGTATAATTCAAGTTCTAAGAAAGTTAACTATGAGTCAGCTGAGGATCATTCTGTGGCTATATTTTAAGGATTAACCGTAAAATTGTATATTTTAAGGTGTAAACTATTAGGTGAACTAAGAGGGTTAATAGTAGTGGTCTGCTTTAAAAGTCAAAACAAAAAAAAAAGAAATATCAAAACCTATTAATCCAAAACCAAACTAAAAAAAGCTAATCTAATTTGAACTTATTTAAATTAGATCTGAATTGTTTGGATAGAAAATTGAAATTCAAGTCAATTTTTTCCTATCCAATCTGAACGATTGAAACACCCACCCCTACACTTGAATTATGAAAAAAATTTTGTTATGTGAAAATCTTTTTTTTTCTTTGTTTCAATTGCGATTTACTAATAAATGATGTTTTGTATGATTCAAAATCTAAGAAAGTTAATGATAAGTCAATAGAGGATCATTTTGCGGTATCATAATAGAATTAAAAAAAGAAGAAGAGGAACAACGACATTTCAACAGAGAAAACAAGATAAGAAAAAGGCGAAAAATCAGGATTATGGAGACAAGATCCAAAGAAGATAATTCTTTCATCGATGGAACCACCTGAAAAATCGACAAACCAAAAAAATAATGAAATGCAGATCGAAGAATTGAAAGAAAAGGAAAGAAGGAGCACTTACAGGTCAAGCACAAAGGAGTTTTGTCACGACCCAGACCATCGTGATTGGCACCCACCCTAACCCTCCGGTGGGAGAACCATTTATACTAATTAGCTAACCAAAGAACCAAATAACTAAGACATTTAAGTTACGAATTAAATAGCTAAAAACTGAAGTTCCCATAAACTTCCAAATGACCTAACAACTAAACAATGCGGAAAAATATGCCTAGAACCTAAAAGTCAATGTACCAAAACATCTAATAAGATCCATAAGTCTAACAAGAAGGGTTACGACCCCAAACTAATGAACTAATAACTAACTAGAAAAGTCTAAGTCTGAAATGTGGACATAGACGAAAGGAGAACTCATGGCAGCCTGGAAGAATTGGCTCACCCTTGAATTCGATCGGCGATCACTGATCTTCTAAGCGAGGTCTATCAATAGCCACCTGAAGATGACCTGTACTCAACAAAGAAAGAGCAAGTGCAGTATCAGTACACAATCACAATGTATTGGTAGGGTCACACGGCTATCCCATTAAGTGCAACATACATAAGCCAATACAACAATATAATCACATTCATATATCGAACATAAACAATATCATCATCATTTACGAACAACGAACAGTTTCACATTTCTCAATATACACAATTATATCAATTCATTGGCTCTCTCATAGAACCCAAACCCAAACTGTTAGCATACCGAAACGTGGTACTCGATCCAATGTTTATGCCGAAACGTGGCAACTGATCCCATAATTATGCCGGAACGTGGCAACCGATCCAAGTTAGTGTGTCGGAACACAACACCCGATTCATTCAACAAGTCACAATCCCAATCACAAAGTACATTCTCATAATCATACAATCAATTCATGATTCATGGCATTCATCATTCATATATCCTTATTTACAATTAATGTGATTAATAATGCAACATTCACATACATATATGTATCATAATGAAGCAAGAACAAACATACATCACACAATCATAGAATCACAGCCATCACCTACCTCGAAACAAGCTTGAAACCCTAAGAAACTTGATTCTTCACTTTTCGGATTCGTTCCACTTGTTCTTGGTCTACAAACAATCAATATAGTACGGGAATCAATAAACAATCACTAATTACCCGAATTACTAACAATTCTAACAACCCTAGATCATACCCATGACCCCACTACCCAAATTAGGGATTTTTCCACCATAATTCTCATATCAAAACTCTCCTCCATCGATATTTACCCATTAGATTACGTTCTACGGATCAAAAAATGGATTTGGGGAGCTAAAACCTTACCTTTAGCCTTAAAGGTGGTCGAAAACTATCAAGAACCGCCTGGGGTTCGTCTCCTTACTCTCAAAGTCGAAAAGTGCAGAATAAAGATGTTTTGGGGTTTATTTCCGACATATGAATTGGAGACTATCCTTCCATAAATATACTAGGTGTAAAATTCAAAAATAAATAACTTTTTTCAACACGAGCAAAAAAAAATCACTTAGAATATGACATCCACCGAATGCTAAATCAATTACTATTTTTTTTTCAAAAGTTCACCAATGGAGAGGGGGAGGGTAAGGTACTTCCCCAATCTTTGTATTATAAAAAAATCAAGTACACGGAGGAGGATCTAGACCTTTGCCTCCATAATTCTCATATCAAAACTCTCCTCCATCGATATTTACCCATTAGATTACGTTCTACGGATCAAAAAATGAATTTGGGGAGTTAAAACCTTACCTTTAGCCTTAAAGGTGGTCGAAAACTGTCAAGAATCGCTTGGGGTTCGTCTCCTTACTCTCAAAGTCAAAAAGTGCAGAATAAAGATGTTTTGGGGTTTATTTCCGACATATGAATTGGAGACTATCCTTCCACAAATATTCTAGGTGTAAAATTCAAAAATAAACAACTTTTTTCAACACGAGCAAAAAAAAATCACTTAGAATATGATATCCACCGAATGCTAAATCAATTACTATTTTTTTTTTCAAAAGTCCACCAGTGGAGGGGGGAGGGTAAGGTACTTCCCCAACCTTTGTATTATAAAAAAATCAAGTACACGGAGGAGGATCTAGACCTTTGCCTCCAGAGCCAAATGAAGAATGAGGGTATGAAATATTTCACTCTTATGTACCTATGGTTACAAATATTGTAAGTCATATGAGGATAAAAATCCCACCTAATGTAAAAGTTGAGGCAACTATAATTATGAGAAAAGACATAAAGTCGACACTGAAGTTGTCCTGGATTTTCAAAAAGTTACCTTAACTTTGCAAGCTTCCTATTACCCCATAAAAGTTTTGAATATCTTTGTAAAATAGCCATTTTGACCCATTCCCTCGCCTGATTTGTGAACACGCACAACACGCGTGTGAAACAATGTTTTTACTGTGAATAACCAATTAAAAGGTGTCACATTTCGCTTGTTTTCTTTATTAATTAATTATTTACTTCTTTTACATCATCTTCCCCAAAACAAAAGCTCAAAAGAGCCATTGGTACTCCCTCTTGACAATTTCATCATCTTTCCCAAAACAAGGTCAACGTTGATACTTTCTCTAACGAATTCACCATCTTCCCCAAGCGCAATAAGGTATTAATTCATTTTCTCTTTTAATTTTCAGTCGAAAAGGTTAATTTGAAGTTTTCAAGATTTAATTTGAAGTTTTTCAAGAAGAGAACAAAACCCTAACAGTAGCAATTAGTCAATAACACAACGAAACACACTGAAATCCTACAATAGCAACTATAATAAGTCGATTCCAACAATTTTTACAGTATAATAACACCTAAAACAGTAGCAATATGATCTTTATCAACAAATGTAAGAAAACCACAACATGTTAACATCAATTCTTTGTTCCTCCAAGAATTGTGACCAAGAAACGTCAAAAAGTAAGCAGATGATCACCACACTATCGTTTGACCAAGAACACAAAGAGACATGGAAAATTGAGACAAAAGAAAAGGAGTTTTCTCTTATTGAAACGAATCGGGTCGGGTGTAGACTATGGTAACTCGTAATCATCACGCGCGTCTAACCAGGTGAGGGAATGAGTCAAATGGCCCTTTTACAAAGATATTCAAAACTTTTTGGGGTAATAGGACACTTGCAAAATTAATATGTCTTTTTGAAAATTCGAAACAATTTCTATGGTGACATTATGTCTTTTCTCTATAATTGAGTAAGATATTGCACAAAATAGAAAGAGTTGTACCAACTCTATAAGTGAGATCGACTAACATCATTAATCACAAGATGATTTTGCTTTGACGTGATTCTGAGGTGCGGGAGGCCCTATTGATCTAGCCTCAGCATGACTTTGAATTTACTAGGCTGTGAACCAAGATCATAGTAGCTTTCATGCCTTTTGGTTACTTTTCCAACATTAGCTAAGTGATCAACCACTGTGTTTCCTTCTCTAAAAGTGTGAACAAAAAATAAAGTTTTCAATGCCGAGGAGATAAGTAATCTGATCTGTAATATGTTTTACATGTCATGGAATCCTCATTTTGTTGTTAATCACATCCACCATACTTGAGAGTTAGTTTCCACAATAACATTCAAAAAATGTTTATAAATACAAAGTTTTAAGTCTACAGGATAAATTTAGCCTCGACACTGTTATTGCTGGAATGATCATAAAAATCTGCAAAGGCAAGTTCGTATATGAAAACAGTATGTGTGTTTTCTATATTGAGAAGAGGGGTTCTGGATTTGATATTTTGGGAATTTTTTCAAAAATAATTTTCAAGGCTTTGGTCAATTTTCTTTGGAAACATCAATGGGTGTAGATAGTTTTTTTTTATATAGGATATTTAATTTTATAAAAAATAGATAATTTTTTAAAATTTATTATTAAATTTTGTTTGGATAATTTATTAAAATTTATATTTCTTAAACGGGTGAATTCAAGTTAAATTATGTTCAGTAAATACGATTTGTTGACATGATACATATTGTGAATTTCACTTCGATAAAGATGTGAAATAAATGATCATAATTTTGTTTTAAATTTTTCTTCCCTATAATTATCGAGTAGTAATACTAAGCCTATGAATGGTTTCTTAAAACTCAATATTGATGTGTGCGCTTAAGGGAATCATGAAGTAAGATAGTGACATTATTTTGATTCCCATCAACATTGAGTTTTAAGAAACCATTCACAGGCTTATTCCAATAAATCAATTACTATTCGATAATTATACGGAAAAATAAAATAAAATTTAAAACAAAATTGTGATAATTCATTTCACATCTTTACTGAAGTGAAATTCACAATATGTATCATATCAACAAATCGTATTTAATGAACATTTTTTAACTTGAATTCACCCGTTTAAGAAATATAAATATTAATTAAAATATCTCTTAACAAAATTTAATGACAAATTAAAAAAATTATCTATCTATTTAAATATATCCTATATATAGAAAAAAGAAAACTATCTCACCAATTGATGTTTCCAAAGAAAATGACCAGAGCCTTGAAAATTATTTTTGAAAAATTTCCCAAAATATCAAATCCAGAACCCTCTTCTCAATATAGAAAACACAGATATATACTGTTCTCATATACGAACATACATATATGTATCGATTCTCCATTCAGCTTTGACGATCAAGCGAAAACTACGAATATGCAATGAATGGATATCTGAACCCTCTCTTGATCCAGGTAGAAATATAAACCCTAGCTTCTAAACTTGGTTAAAGATGAGATTGCTTTAAAATCCTTGAATTTGTTAGACGTATTTGTATCAAACAATGAGTACAAATTCTTTTGTTGTTGGTAATTTTAGGTTTCCATTGTCGAAAATGAATGTGTTTTGAGTTAGAACATGGTCAGGAGTGTAATCTGATGTAACTGAGTTTGTTTGTTGAATCCAGGTGTCGGAAGAAAGTGGAAACTAACTTGGTTTCAATCAGTGTTAGTGTTGGGGATAGCTGTATATAATTGCAGGTTTTGGGATTAGATAGCTGCTGACTGTACTGGTGTTGTATAATTTGTGGTTTGGTTTGACCAACGTGTAATTGAATATTCTGATTTGGTTTGCTCATGGGATTAATTTGGAAATCTGTTGTATAAGATGGTTTGAATCCAGTCATGATTGAGGCCGTGTTGTATTAAGTCTATTTAGGTGAAACAGATTTGACAGTGGTGCAGAAAATTGGGTTTGTTGGTGGGTTGGGAGTTGTTTTACGCAGTATTGCAGAATGAGCTTGGAGACTGATGGTGGGAGCTCCACAGATTGTGCTTCGGAAACTCAGAAGTAATGCTTAATTTTCTTTCAGTTTCTGACATGATTTACGGTCATGTACTATATTGTCTTAGACTTTATTTGTTTTGAAGCTTTATATGAATGCTAGATATATAATGATTCAGGCGTTCAAGAAAATCATATTCAAGAGAGGTTCTGTTGTCAATAAGTCAACTGGAGATTTGCAAGAAGTTACCTAGTGGATTTAATGAGCCAACCCTGAGGTAAGCATGCCAATTTTCCTTAAATGTATTGCAGTTGCTTGGAACTAGAGGAGTAAAGTGATAATTTCCAAAATGTAGTGGGATAGCTCCCATAACATGCTCTAGTGTCTTTTGGCTATTGTGGAGCATATTGATAATTTGCATTTTCTCAAATAGTGAACTTGAAGACACTTCACATGGTATACAAGACCGCCAAAGAGTACCTGGCAGCTTACCTTTGCAAGGGTTTAGACGCACCGACTATAATTCATCCCCACCTACTCATGGGGATTCCAGTAGTTATTCGCGAGGCAATTATGGAAGATGGGAAAGCCGTTCGTCTGGATGGGGTGATCGAGATAATGATGTACAATCTGATCGGGATTCAGGTTCAGCTCAGATTCTTCCATATATATTGCTTTTATGTGTGTGAGAAGCCTTTTCATTATACTTGATTGCTTCAGAACTGCAGCTGTAGTTGTACTGTATATTATCTAAAAAGAAAAAAACGAAGGAAAGAAAAAAAAGGGAGATCATTATAGGATCTCCCTATAATGATAGAGTAGGTTTAGTGATTTTGTGAGTCCAAACATTTGGAGAAGACAACAATTATATCTAATCAAACAGATGGCAAAAATTAGATTTTCTGACACTGAAGTATGGAGGTTGAATTACTGGTTCTGCTCTTGATGTATTATTTAGGAGCAGCTTGCCTTAAGTTTAGCTGACGGAAGCAACTTCCTTGGAGAATGTTGATTTAATAAGGGTGAGAAAAAGAGAATGAACTGGACTCATACTTGAAGCCTGATTGATTGGAAAATCTTGAGCTTAGAATGCCATGCAATATGGTAATATAATTATGGAACATGTTTCTTTGTCTACAACACATAGAGGACTTCTGCCATTTGTTTCTACACTGTCCAGTGACAACAGATTTATGGAAGGGTTTTGCCCTTTTGTATTAGTAATGTCTACAGAAGTTGGGGACAGTGGAATGTAGGGAAGCCTATTAGAAAGATCTGTCAGACTGTTCTTACCTCCAGTTTTTGGGGTGTTTGGCTTGAAAGAAATAGCAGATGCTTTGAAGGGAACTCTTCCCCTCACCTATAGGTTGAGACATAGATTCCACATTTTTCTTGCTGCAGTAAATTTGACATTGTAAATAATTTAGTTCTTTGTTGACTTTGTTTGTTCCCTAGTAAGCATCTAGAAAATTCACTGTTGTGGAGCTAACTCTTTCTGACATAGCATTTCCTTTGCACTTTTTTTGCTCACAAATAGCCGTGATCTATTTTGGCTTTTAGATAAACTGTTGGTTATCGTTAATATATCTTTCACATTTTAATTTTTTGAAAAAATAACTTACATATTTCAACTTACATTCCTCTGTGGTTAGGGATGATGAATCAGACCATCCCCGAACCTTGCAAATAGGGTTAACTTCCTTCTGATTATGATTCGTACTATTATGTTGAAATATCTGTGTGAGATTGGATAACTATGTAGGGGTCATCTCTTAGGAGTATCATGCTTTATATGTTGTTCTCATTTTACAAACTGGGGACTCAAGATATCCCTGTTGGACGCAATTAGAATAATTATCCTTCTATCAATATTATGCCGACTTTCTTTTTTTTTTGACAATGAAAGGAGTATCAAGGTAAAATTATGCTGGACTTTCTTTTACTTCTTATTCTTTAGTTGTTTCATGGATGCTGGTTAGCTACCTTCCACATGCTTGTTTCTTTGGGTATTATACATTTGGTCCATTTGTGATGATCATAGTTGGAGGAACTGTTTGCCAAGGGTCTTGAATCTCTATTTCCCTTTAAATTCTATCTTCAAAAAACAAATTGGAATGCAGGTTCCACTCATGGTTAGGCACATTAGTCATTAGTCTTTTGAGAAAAACCTCAAGTGCCGTTTGAAGGTTATTCTCTGCTCCACTTCTTGTGTTTTGCGTTATTTGCTGGCTGAATTGCAGAAATAGTGCCCCTCTTGCATCATAGGCAATATAGTGCATTTTCTGCTGTGTAATGCCTTGTTCTTGTCTACCAGATATGCTCTATATTCTTAGTTGATTCTGTGTGCATGTGTATGTGGCACTAAGATAGTTTGTTTTTCTTCAGAGAGATTTTGTTGATAACTTTTGAGTTTTGACCCAGATTCTGGTAGGAGATATGGCAATCAAGCTCAGCGCACTTCGCAGTGTTCTGAGCATGATGGGCTTCTTGGAAGTGGTTCATTTCCAAGGCCGTCTGCGTATGGATCTGGAACATCTGCACCTAAGGTCCAAGCAAGCAATAACTATCAATCTAATAAGACCAATGAGCCATATCATCCTCCCCGCCCTTATAAGGTGAACTTCGGTGATCACGGCTTTCCAATATTCTGGCATGCTTCATTACTTGTCCTCTTATTTAAACAACACCTTAACATAAAATGGATTCTTGTAATATATTCAGGCAGGACCTCACCCTCGAAAAGACACTGATGCAATCAATGACGAGACTTTTGGTTCAGTTGAGTGTACCAGTGAGGATAGAGTGGAAGAGGAAAGAAGGAGAAGAGGTATTACTAATTAAAGCCTCATTTGCTTGCACTTAATGAAAAAGTTGTAATCTTAATTGTTTATAGCTCAATTATTAAGTCCGTTTGTTTTTTAAATTTGAATCTTAATCATTCAGATTTTGATCATTAAGTAGTTACTGTTATAAAAAAAGGAGGTTTTAATCATTAAGTGCGTTTTTTTTAATGTTAGAACTCTTAATGAGTTTGAATAGATCTGAATCATAAAGATCCGTAACAAAGTCTTAATATCATTAAGATTGTTATTCAATTTTCTTTACAAAGATGGCAGTTAACCAAACCATTCATTCATTGATACCTCCATGACCCACTATTATCAACTGCCGACACTATGCCTATCATTATCAACTACCACTACCCACCACCCACAACCACCACCTTTGCCAATCACTACAATTAACTATCACCACCCACCCACCCACAACCACCACCTATCTCTACCGATAATCACCACCATCAGTCACCACTATATATCTCCAATCACTGTCATCATTCTTCACCAACACTACCTATCACTATCATCTACCACAACTATCAGCCGCCGCCACCACCAACTACCATCATTAACCACTACTGCCAGTCACAATCACCACTGACTAGCTACTACCCACATTAGAAATGCCATCCCCAATCTGCACTACCATCCGTCACCGCTAGCCATTACCACCACTAGCTACCATATAATTTCTTAAAAATAATTTGTCGATATAGCATTAGATGACTTTGGTATTTTATTAAATTTGAAACAAAATTATGTTGAAAAAACAAACAGTCTTAATTATTTAGCACTCAAATCTTAATACAACATCTTAATATTAAGATGTGTATTTAGATTCACACATCTGAATCTTAATGCACATTTTAATATTCAAATTCAAACGTCTTAATCTTAATAAAAATAAATAAGACCTAAGATCATGCGTTTCCTTGTGATGTGATGCTATATCCCATGTTAGCATCTGTATTTTTATGAGCTTGTGGAAGATAGAGTTTGATTGAATTTCTTTCAGCTTCTTTTGAGTTGATGAGGAAAGAACAGCATAAAATTCTTCAAGAGAAGCAGAAGTCAAAACTGGAGAAGCATAAAACTGAGGACACTATAGTACAGCGGGAAGATAATAAGGAGGATATAACAGTTTTGGAAAAAAATAGTGAAGTAGATGAGATGACCACCCAACCTTCAGCAAACAGTGATCTGGGAAAAACTTCTTTTCCTTCACAGAATCCACCAGCTAGACCACGTGTACCCCCCGGCTTTAAAACCACTGTGTTGGATAAGAACTCTGGCTCAAATTTGAGCCATTCACGCATGACAGAGGTATTTACTTTTTACTTAATTTTCTCCAATAGAGTATTATGCTTGAGTCCTTTTCTTATAAAAAAGAAGAAAAAGAAAATGGGGCTTCAAGGAAATAAGCAAAAGGGGAAACAATAAGAGAGGATTTTTTATTTCGTCTTATTTCTTTGTCAATTAATACCCAGTTTATATGATCATGCTTGACGGGATGTGGAGTTTAAGAAGCTAAGGAAACTTTTGATAGATAAGCACAATATATGCGAAGTACCAAAATTGCCATACCACCAACAATTAAATGAGATGGGAAGAATTCCACATGTCTTTCATCTTTCGTTCTCCTAATAAAAGATCATTAGATCAAGTGGATATGGACAAGTAAGGGTAAAATGATGATGTTACGATTAAATAGTTTCTAAATACAAAAAGTGTCTTTTATCTTTTTCGAATAACCTAAAAAGAAATGTCACAAAATGAAAAAGAGGAAGTTTATACTAAAATCCTCCCTGAGGATCTTTTTTTTGCTTCTATGTTGACTTGATTAACAATGAGGAAATCTTGTAAGTCTTAGCTGGACTGAACTATGAAGTATTTATTCATTATAAGTAAACCGGCACATAATCTTGCAGTGCTGAAAGTGCGTGATGTGGTTTGCTTAACTTTAAGTCCCAATTCGATTTATTTTAGGCTGATGAGTTTCTTAGGATTAGTAAAAATTGAACAATCTTGTCGTGATAGAGAGCAGTAGCTGTGTGGTTATATGTAAATCACCTAGTTGTTTGATGATGGAGTTTTAAGTTTGAGTTGCACCCGTTGAGATATTACATGTGATGGCATCTCTGTCCAACTGTCTATCACTGTGAATCCGCTGGTGTTAACTATTGATTTCCTGGTCATGTCTTCTGGTTAGGTTGGAAAATCTGATACCGAAGAAAGCCTATTGGAAGTAAAAGCCTATGCTGCCCCAAATGGTACTGTTCATAGTGTAGAGAGACAGAGCTTGCAAGAAATTAGCTCGAGTTATAAACTTGAATGTAGGAGTTCACACACATCAATTTTGAAGAAGAATGACCAAATTGCTAATCAGTCAGTGAGATCAGATACTTCTGACAGGATACTTGGCATGGAAGATCATTTCAATCAGAGATCAACTCTTTTAGAGGCTCATGAAGCCTTGCATGAGCCTGGAATTATTGAACACAGTACCCAGCAATCTGATAGGAAATTTGCTAAGTCTAGCCAAGACCCTTCAGCATCAATCTTGGATAAGATATTTGGAAATGTTATACCAATTAATGTTGGTGACTCTGAGGCTCCAGTTATGGTAATTGTTTTGCACACTTTATCAGCTTCGCTGCTCTCTTAGCTTTGGTGGGCATTTGGCCATGAAAACCAAATATTATTTACTTTATTTGGAATTTTTAAAGTTGGAGTTGAAGTTGTGTTTGAACATACTTTTTGCAAAGAATATTTAGAACTTGAATGTGATTTTTCTAAATATGGTTTATATCCCAAATTTTTAAAAACTAGTGAAATCACCTAACTAGAGTACTGGACTAGTTTACCCGAAAAATACAATTAAAAATCTGCTCTAAAAGAGTAATATCTCAAAACAGATAGTCACATAATATCATAGATTAGATCCCATGTACGAACTACTACATACTATTACCAATATTTTATAACTTTCTTTGAAATTTTTGAAGTTGGAGTTGAAGACGGAGTTATGTTTGGTTATAGTTTGCAAATATATTTGGTTGTTTGAATGTACTTCTCCTAAAAAACATGAAATATGATTTAATCATGAAGTATAATTTAAATGGGGGTTGCCCCCCAGGCCTAGCTCAAGTGGCAAAAGGTGGAGGATTTGTGGCTTAGGTCGCAGGTTCAAGCCCCACACCATGCAAAGCGAAGCCTGGTATTTAAGTGGAGAAGGGTAGAGGGGCGGGCCCATTATCCACCTAGTTTAGAAGGCTGTGATTGGTCCAAAGGGCGGGTCACAGACGGATTTCTCGGTTATCAAATTTTTTTTTTTTTTTTAAATGGGGTCATTTTTATAAAAATAAAAAATTTAGGGTAAGATTAAAATTTGAAAAAGGAAAATATAGTGAAAGTGAAAAACAAAGGAAAAAATAAAAACAAGGTTTTGGCCGTGTTTCCAAATTCCAAGTTGTATTTAGATTTTCATTGCCAAATGGGTCCTGATTTCATTACTCTTAAACAATCCTATCAACCCCCATTACCCTGCCATTACACAATCCTCCCCTAAAATTGCTTCACCTATTAGGTGGTAAAAAGTTCGTAGGTTGATTTCGTCCCTTGTTTTGGGTAAAGCTTATGTATTTTATGGACTAAGGAGTCGTTTGGTAGCTGGTTAGAGTTATGCATGTATTAACAATGCATGAATTAGTTATGAAGAAATTTATGTATTATTTGATGCAGAGATTAGTTATGCAGGGTTTACTTATTAATGTATTGATTATTTATATATTACTTATTCCATCTTTTATCCTGCATAAAATAATACAACGATTCCCTTATAACTTATGCATATATTAATTATGTGAAACTTTAAATTGCTAACCAAACACCATATTAATTTTATACATGAATAACTTACCTCCTAATCAACTATCAAACATGGTATTACTTATGCGGATTCTAATAACTCACTTCCACACCAGCTACCAAGCGACCCCTAAGGTTGTCATCGTGATCCCTAATGGGTGCAGAAATTCTTGTCATCTGTTGTATTTCTTTTACTTTCCAGATTTGGATATTCATCAATATTCTTAATTTCATTTAGCAGTAAATATTCATAACACACTTATGACTTCCCTACTAGTTGTTCATTTTCTTCATTTGACTTTCCCCCCAGAATCACGATAGTAAACCAAATGACATGTTGGGCTCCAAGGCTATACAGTCTTCGAAGTTTGCTCAGTGGTTTATGGAAGAAGGTATTCATTTATGGTGTTTCATTTTTTTTCCCTTTTTAGTTTCTTTCTATTGAGGTTCTAACAATTCTTTTTTAACCTGTATTATCCCATTTAATATCATTGTAGATAGGAAGACAACAGAAGACTCCTCGTCAAGTAGGCCAAATGATTTGCTTGCGTTAATTGTTGGTGGCGATAAATCCAGATCACAAGCTTTTGATGGAAACGTTTCAAAAAGCTTTCCGACTGAATTTTTCGATCAGAGTCCTGAGCCTACAAGTAAGGTCACATTGCATATGCCTTCTACACCACTTGGGGTCTCTGAGCCTATGCATGATTCTAGTAAAAGGGAGGCCACCCCGCCGATCCTTACTTGTGAGGACCTTGAGCATAAAATGTTGTCAGAGTATAGTGAAAAGAAACCTAATCTGCAGCCTACTTCACAAGTTTATGGTACTAATCGCTTAGACACTGTAGAACAACCGGTAAATGTGGACAGCAATGCATCTCAACACCTCCTCTCATTATTACAGAAGGGGCCAGGTCTTACAAATATGAAAGGGAAGGGCAGTACTGGCACTGACGCCTGGGATGGACATGTTGAGTTTACTGTGCGTGACAGATCTAAGGAGGAAACTACCAGGGATTCTCACGCTCCAGGAAAGGCAGTTACACTTGAAACCCTTTTTGGATCTGCTTTTATGAAGGAGCTGCAATCCGTACAAGCTCCAGTTTCAATTCAGAAGAACTCAGTTGGTCCTGGACTAATTGATGATTCAGAGACACGCAAGTCATCCTTGCCTGGCTATGATGATGGCCTATTTTCTTCCATAATTGATGGTATTGGACCAAAAGGAGGTGGTAAGGATAACAGACTCTTGCCATTGAATTACAGTGATCAAACCAAGCTGGATAAGCCTCAAAACTGGCTGGGATTTGGAAATTCTCAGTATGAAGTTAATTCAAGGCACCAGAGTGAAATGGTTTCCAAGAGTGAGGCTGCTGAATTTCATCTGCCTGCAGAAAACTTATTTAGTGCTCGTGATCATTTGAATCCCCAGGTCTCAATGGTTATGCCTGCAGGAATTTTGAGTAAAGGAGAGTTGACAACTGGTAGTGTGTCTGGCGGTGATGAAAGGTCCTTGATGAGTCTAGAAGGTCTGTCTTTATCGCGCGTTCCCTATGAGCAGTCTGAAATGCCATTGCACCATCGTCTTGCTCAACCATCATCTCTGCAGTTTCATCCCTTGCAAATGAGCCAAGGGAGGCCATTATTTCATCCGATGGATTCTGGTCCTGCTCATTTAAATCCTCAGATTTTCAACGGTCGAGAGAGCATGGCTTTACATGAAGCTCCTGGTCGTCAGTTTGCTGGAAATATGAATCGACCTCCATTTCACCGCCCTAATGGTGGGCTGACAGGGTTTGATCTCCCTGCTCACCATCCTATGCTGCAGCAGATGCAGATGGCTGAAAATAACCCTCATCTGCTACATGACCGTCTAAGGGGCGCACAGGTTCCTTCACATCTCAGTAATCAAGCAGCTAACAATATGCAGGAAGTTAACAGAGTTCAAGCTTTCCCTTTTGTGCCACACCAAGTCAACATTAGTGGCCATACTGTGCAAATGCCAGGTAAAAGCTTAATTGTCCCCTCTCTGCAGCTGTCTGTGATGATATTTTAGAGATTAAAACCTCAAAAAGAAGTTACTCTTTTCTTATCTTGCTGAATTTAATGCATAGATTTCATTTCTTCAATGTTTTCTACTTCCTCAGTTTTTCTATCATGATAATGAAAGAAAGCACGCGTGCACCTTTCTTTCTAGATTACACCTCAAAATGAGGTTTCTCTTTCTGATCTTGCTGAAACTTAAGTACAGATTTCAGCTCAACTGTGGCCTCTACTTGTTACTTAGTTTTTCTACCATGATAGTATAAGAAAGCACGTGCATCTTTCTTTATACTCTTCCCTGTCCCCTCGTGTATGCAGCGATTCTGCAGTTTTAAATTGCTGTGCTGGTTACTGTCACCATGCAGATTATAATGAATTTCACTACATTTTATAATTACAAGGGGCTGCTTGGGATTCATCTTTATATAATAATCTCCTGTTTATTGTTGAGTGACGTCAGGTCGAAATGAAGATTAAACATGACCAAATGTTGATTATTCTGTTATCACCTTTAGCTTTTCCTCAAAATTGTGTAGGTTGGGAAATATATTTTTCTGAAGCAAGTCGGTGACCTTTTTGTTCCCCCTTTGCCTATGAATTTGGCCTTTGAGGCTTGGGATAGTGAAGCATGCTCTTTCCCAGCTCTAGTATTCTTCTCGATGGTACATGTCAAGACTTCTGCTGTTAGATAATTAATGAACCCTGGGAAACTGGTAATACAAAAAACGACGTGCATATCATTCATTCTAAGTAGGCCACTGTGCTGTTGTTCCTTTTATTGGTGTGATACACTGATACTTTTATGGTTGAGGATGCATTTTCTGCTGATGTTTAACTAGCTGGGTAAAACTTATTCATTAAATTTTTTATTTGTTTCACTCAGATCCAGATATCAACAGCAGAAACAATCATCCTGAGGCCATGCAAAGGCTTGCTGAGAGGCAACTTGGGGCTCCTAAGCAGATCCACCCTTTTGCTGGTGGCAATGTCCAGGGGATGTACAATCACGAGCTTGACATGGGATTGCGATACAGATAGTTGATCAGGGAGCGAGTCGGTAGCAATATTTGCAACTGGTACTATGTTTTCTTTTCCCAGTTTGACTAAGAATCCGCTGTTACAACTTTACCATGTTGTACTGCCTTTGCCATCGAACCAAAGAATTGGAAACCATGTTGGCCTTCTGCTTTTTTGCACGAGGGGCAGACATATAGACTCATGGGAAGTGGTGTAATTTTAGATTTTATTTTCTTGTACTTGGTAGGGTTTAGGGTCTCATCTTGTGCATGCATGGTTCAATTATTTGGCCTTTTATATGCCCCTTCTTCTGATCCCTTGCATTTTTTATTTTTATTTTTTTTGGTTTCACATTTGGTGTCTGATACCCAAATCCGGATTCGCGCTGGAAAGTTTCAAGTGCTCCCTAACAAAGGTGACTTCGTATCTAGAGGGACTCGTACTCGAGACCTCTCATTAAGGATGAGGGAGTACTTACCACTCCACCCAACCCTTGTTGGTCCCCTTGCAGATTCATGTGTAGCATCAATTTGACTATTGTATTTCTGATCTCGTATTATCCCAAAATGAATATGCATGCCACACGCAAAGGTCTAATAGGACTAAGGAGGGTACCCTGTGTACATGTGAACATTAGATCTTTGTGTGTGGCATGCATATTCATTTTGGGATAATTGAGATTAGTATATAATAATCTCAATATTTTAGTACAAATCATGGGATAAAATAATTTCGGGATTATTATTTTTATTCGACGTACAAAGTAACTTTCATTGTTATTTTCCCGGCTCCATGGGGAGAGTTTATTCAACCCATTTCCTACTTTTTCATACTCTAGTGTGCTGCCATATACTAATATAACTAAAATTAGCTTAGACAGGAGTTTGTAAGCTGCCCATGTATAAAAGCAGAAGTATCATATTGCCCTCAGTAACTAGACATCACTTCATTTAATCAAATTAGCATCATGAGCCTAAAAAAATTATCTTCTAAGATAAAGCAAAACAATTGCCCAGATAAAAAAATGAATCTTTTACTATTATTTTGATTCTGATAATGAAATTTTGATTACATGATGTTATGGTGTTGGATTTTGATGATGATGAAGAAGACATAATCCAGATCCAATTTTAGTTTAACTGCACTTTTTTTACTTTTCAATTAGTTGTAAATATTTTGTCTCACTCTATTTTTTGTTTGCTTATATTTGTGTTTTGATTTTTAAATTCAAAAACAAAGATGTACCCCGCAAGGAATATATTTGCTACGAGGGATCCTTTTACCCAAACATTCTGCATTTCACCTTTAGAAATTTGTATCTTCTCAATATAAAACTAATGATAATTTAAAATGTTTTTTTTATTTATATTGTAAAGTTATAGGATGGAATCTATTTAATTTTTTGTAACTGTGCTCTTTGGATAATTCTTAATTAGATAAAACTGAAATTAGGCATTTTTGGTAGAGGTGTTCAAAAGAAACCAGCAAACCACACCAAATCAATAAATCAAGAAACAATTTGACTAGTGGTTTTGTATTGAATTTTTCTGACATAATTAATTTGATTTAATATTAACTAAGGAGTAAAAAATATTTAATCAAAAATCAAATCGATATTAAATTTATATAAATAATAGAAATATTTTGTTTAAAATATTTATTATAACTCGCGAGTCGTGAGTATCTCTTAAACTTTTTCATAATTGATATTTCCTAAAACATTATTTCAAGTTTGAAATGACAAATCACATAAATGCCCCTATTTTAGGGTGATCTTCAATTTTTGTTCCTCAAAGTGGTGGTCTATAATTTTTGTCATTCAACATTTTAAGTTGCAAGAAAAATGACCAAAAGAAAAAAAAAATAACAAAGGCAAAAGTTCATATTTTCATATTTTTGGGGTTATGTATAGCTTGTCCTTAAATTTCACTCACTTGAGAGTTACTGACTTACTCCTCACAAATTTATCGCTTAGAAACTCCTAGCTCCATTTGTTTGTTTTGTTTTTCACAAGAGCTTGATTTGGTTTGCCTTGGGATTATTAGTGTAAAAAATCTTTTTATGATGATCTTTGTACAATTAGCACGCACCTCTATTATTCTACCCAAACCTGCTTTGCATCAAAGACCTTGAAGCTAAGTAAGGAGAGGATAAAGCTCTTTGAAGGACAAATGCTAAAAGAGACTATCTACGTAGTAGTAGTAATAGTAAGTAGTAGCAGGAAGGGCCGAGCGTTTACATTTCGATAATCAATAACTAGCGTAGGCTTCGATAGACTTGCAATAGCAATTCTTAGAGCTTATGTTACAACACATCAACCAGCCAACAAATACTCATTTGGTTGCCTCAAATAAAGATGAAAACACCTCTATATCCTTAATATTGTTTTCTTAATCCTGAACAGAAATTGCTCATACATGTATATAACAAAGAACATCACAAGCTAGAGAATCACCTGCTCATTCATTTGCAGTAGCATCCTTAGATGGGGCATTATTTCCATCTAGAAGAGGGAGATAACGACAGTAAGGCTTACAACGCTTCGTGATGAATCATGAAAAATTA
>JAJOOS010006364.1:0-34659 GCA_029582725.1 Solanum chiquidenum
ATAAGTTTAATAAGTATTAGTTACATGACTAAATATTAAAGGAAATTAAAATTAGATTATGTATTTGAATAAACCAATGTAAAACCATAGAACAAATATTTAATATTATTGTCATTCTTAGTGTTGAATTGATTATTTTTTTTGCTTTAGTATTAATTTAATTTTAATTTAAGCTTTACTATAATTACCAATATCTGTGGACTATAATATTTATTGAACCATTTAGAATTCTAAGTTTCAAATTTGAAATAATAATATATTAAAAGATAAAAACTATGAAAATGTATAAGAAATATTTAAAAATTATACCAAAGTAAATATTTTTATGTATAAAATAAAATTTTAAAATTATATATATAATGTCGGGTTGGTTTGGTCTCGGATTGGTTTTTTTTAGTTAAAACCAAGCCAATCCAAATATAGTCGGGTTTTTTTTTTCCAATACCAAATCAAGTCAAACCAACCACTAGTCGGATTTTTTTTCTCAGTTTGCGATTTGATTCGGTTTTTGGTTCGGTTTTATACACCCTAACGTTTATCAATCAATGTTTATTAATAAAATTACATACAATTACCTTTTAAGTGACCTGATTATGTGAATATATTTTTTACACTGTCAATGCACAAACATCAATACCTTTCCATTAATTTAGAGCTTGTTTTCTTGAATTTCTTGTTTCTTTTGACTGATTTTTCTCAGCTATACTAATACATATGCACTTTGTAATAGCCATATATATGTTTCACCTTATTTCTGAATGCTCAGAGGAGATATCAGTCACAACTCACATATTTCGAAATAATAAAATATTCCTATTGCAACAAGTTCTGGTCTCTTTGGACATAACTTGCTGGTTTTTAGCGTGCAAAGGTATTATGTGCGTGTTTCAATATTAATTACTAATTTGATAAGATTTTTTAATGTCTAAGATATAAATGGGATAGATTATATTTCGTACATGATTCCACCCTTAAGAATTCTGTTGATTGATCCCCTTTTTCAGAAATAATTTGCAATGAACATATAGAGTAGTCCAATCTAACTCGATTCCCTCGAGGAAAAAGTTAAATCAAGATTTTTCTTATGTACTTTGTCCACTTTTATTACATGCAAAATTTGTTAAAAGATAGGTTCGATTTTGATGTTAAGATAGTGGCGTGTTGAAGTGTGTGATCACTTCGTATAGAAACTCAAATATTAGAAAGAAACACACACTATAGTAAATAAAAGATTTAGCGATAATTTATACGATAATAATATAATTATCACAATATCATATTTAGCGACAATAATAAATATGATTAATAATTAATATCAATATTATATATATAAATATCGTTAAAGACTTTAATAACTTTTAATGCAATAACATTAACTATTACTGTACTACATATTTTTATGATAAAAAATATATTACCGCTAAAAGAAAAAAATCAATGACAATCACTTCTAATTAGTTAATTATATCATGTCTCCAAAGCTGCCACAATATTGTCAACATTTCTATCTAATTAGCTACAAGTTACAACGATGTACGTCCATATGTTGGCGAGCAGTGGCGAAGACAACATAGCAGTGTTATGCCCGATTCATTTGAATCCACTATTTTTTCAGTGTAAAAAATACATTAAAACTATAATAAATAGTAGGTATGAATTTGTAATTTTGAAAAATATAATAGCTTCAATACTAAAAATCTTTAGAATTAAATCAAATAACTTAAATTCTAAATCAACTTTTATGCAATAACGATTAATTTTATCAATCCATGATAACGTCACACTAAAGACTTTGAGAAATTCTAAGAACTTAATTATAACTGACAATTAAGTACACAAAAGAAAGTTGATTACAGTTCATGCTATACTTTTGACACTGATATATAATCTTTTAACTCTTGACTTTTGTTCCTCATGAACACTTTTGTTTGGTAAGCTAAGGTCGTGGTTTGTTAAAACTCCGTTGACATAATTAATAAAATCTAAACGGAATTTTGTGTTTTTTTAAGCCGCAAGCTTAACAAATTTTCACTTTTATTTGTTAAAAAAAAAGACAATTTCTCTTTTTAATTTTACCTTGGTATAAACTACTCATAATTCTAAATTACAACCTATTATAAAGACTACTATACATCCATTAAGACAAATATCATGATCAAATATATTATATACACTTCATTTATGGATAAGTAAAATTGATTGGAGGGAGTACTTAATAGTACTAGCTTAGGAAAATCTTTTTTTTTTTAAAAAAAAAAAACAAGTCAGATTAAAATCACATCCACAAGAATTTGAGAAAAAAAAAGAAATAGATAGAAAGAATGCTTCTTTTAAAATGGTAGGTAAATACTGAACAAATTAAGCTAAATATGGAGCCAAGAAAGACAAACAAGTAAAGATAAATAATTCCACATTTTAAAATACACAAGATAACATTGCATTAACTTTTTTTAAGTTTAAATTAACAAACTTATAAGAGCCTAAGTTTCTGTAAAGTCAGAAAAGAATATCCTCAGCAAGAAAGAACTACACAGAAAAAGCCTCAAACAAACAACCAAAATTTCCATAACTTAATTAAGAAAAAAATTAATCAAAATTAATTATCATACTGAAATCACAATCTGTCAACAGTACTAGATGATGATAATAATTACCAAAGATAATATCCGTGATTAAGGTCTTTAATTTCCTTGGCAATGACAACAACCAAACGACGACTACCTAAATAAAATATATATTAAAGTTACATTAACATATCTAATATATTCTAGAAAACAAATATCTAAAATTGACACTGATTATTTAAACAAAAGATGGTGACACTCACTAAGATAAAAAAAATTGCTTAAGATTTGTCCTATCCAATGACCTGAAAAAAAAAGGCTGTTCTTTATTTTAATTTGTATCCCTTTTTGTAATTGTACCTGTAAGTATATAAATAATTGTTGGTACTATTGCCTTAAATGGTTAGAAATAACATTTTTAAATACACTTAATTATGTCTTCAATACATCCCATGTTTACTTAATTTTTCTTAACAAATACATAAAAAGAAGAGTTTTTATAATATATATGTGACAATATAACTTGAACCCAAAAGATCTATTTATTGTAATACCAAAATGAATTTTGTGTGATCAACCCAAGAGAGGAAACAAGTTACATACTCTCTCAGTCTCTCTGTTTTAATTTATTCATTTTATTTTGACTTGACACATAATATAAAAAAGTAAAAAAAGACTTATCAATCTTATGGTTTTAAATGAAAGTATATCAAAACTCAAATGTATCAAAATATAACCTTTAATCTATGGCTTTAAACATGTCAAATGATAAGTTAAAATTTTAAAAAGTTGTCAAAAACAGACATTTATTTCTTTTTAAACGGACTAAAACGGAAAGCAAGAGTACTTTCAAATCTCACTATGGGCCGGGTTGGATTCAAATCTCACCTTCTTATCTATTCATACCCGATTTGTTTACTTTCCCTCATTATGGGCCGGGATGGATTTGAAAGGCCGTGCACGGTCAATGTGGGCTTGTGGCCTTTTTTCCCATCTTGTTCTTTTTACTCGATGGGAATATCTATCGATTTGATTTGATCATGTATTATCATACCCTATATAATTTGGACATTTTTGCTTACTAGAATTTATATTTCTTTATGAGATAAGATATACATGAAAATTCAGTTGTACATCTCACAACAAATGCAAAAGAAAGTCAAGTTGAATAGCTGCTTACAATAGCATGGCAATTATGATTTATGAACCATTTTTCTAAATACTCAAAGGCACGCTTAATCCCTGAGGTGCTCGGGCGCTTTAATGTCGTCATCATGCCTCTAAAATAATTGATTTTTTCACTTTATTGTAAAAAGATCAATTTCTTCATCCATATACTATTTGTATCAACAGTTGCCTCATTCGCAGTACTCTACCGAGGATCTAACATTGTCATTGTTATTTCATTTTTCGAACTTCCTGTCAGCATTCCTGAGTTATCTGAATCATGTAGCTTTCTTTCCATGAAAAATCCTGGTTCTTTAGCTTCTGCCAGTAAACTCTCATTACCTAGCATTTGAACCACAGAAGACATGTTTGGTCTATCTTCAGGACATTGTTGAACACATAATAGTCCCACTTGAATTGACCTTAAAACTTGAGAAATATGGCAAGATTCAGCTAGCTTCTCATCAATTAGTTCCAAAGACCTATCTTCCTTGTAAAGCTTCCATGCCTGTTTGAGTAATTTAGATCATATGCATCATGACATGTGTAATATAGACAATGTATAGAGTGCTTACGTGACCGAGAAGGTTAAGGTTGTGATCTTGATGGACAAATCCTCTATTTTTCTTGCAACTCACAATCTCTAACACCAATACGCCAAAGCTAAACACATCTGATTTCACCGAGAAGATTCCATCTACTGCATATTCAGGGGACATGTAACCGCTGTTCCAAAAAAAGAACTACACCATGAGAATTTAACAAAGGGGGATTTCGTATGACAGCACTTTGTAAGATTGATTCTTACTGTGTCCCAACTACATGGAGTGTTTTAGCTCCCATCTCATTTCCTGCAACACTTCGTGCCATGCCAAAGTCTGATATTTTTGGATTCATTTCTGTATCTAACAAAACATTGCTTGCTTTAAGGTCTCTATGGATAATACGTAGTCTAGAATCTTGATGGAGATACAATAAGCCACGAGCAATTCCATTAATGATGTCGAAACGCCTTGACCAATCAAGTAACTTTTTCTTTGTTTGATCTACAAAAAAAAAAAAAAAAAAGCTTTCTTGTTAGCAACTTTTGAAAACATGGTTCCTTACTCATTTTTGCTTTTATAGTAGGTTAGAAATCCAAACCAAATATGTATGAGTCCAGGCTTTTATTAGGCATGTATTCGTAGATCAACATTTTTTCTTCCCCTTGAATGCAGCAGCCCAGAAGTCTCACAAGATTTCTATGCTGAAGCTTGGCAATATAGGTAACTTCATTCTTGAATTCATCAATTCCTTGCATGGAAGTCCTTGACAGTCTCTTCACAGCAATTTCTTGTCCCTCTTCGAGCACTCCCTTGAAAAATGGAAAAAGTATATCAGAAGGAAATATATTTTACAAAGACGCGAGTATTGCAGAATGAAAATCATCTCTAGCCTGGTCACTATTCCAATTTTTTTGGTTTATACCTTATAAACAGGTCCATATCCACCTTCTCCAATCTGGTTGTTGACCGAAAAGCTATTCGTGGCTCTTGTTATTATTGACAGTTGAAACTGTGGCAGCTCAAAATCTTCTTTGAGTTTTAGTTTCTTCATTTTACGTATGTACATGAACAGAATCAGGCCTAGCAGAATGACTGCCACCAACAACGAGAAACTCACCGCGAGTACTATCCCTGTCTTCTTTCTGTTTGAACTTGCCTGAGATACTACAATCATTTTCTAAATTAGCCACTTCGAATTGATACAGGCCACTACTTTTGCATATATAATATGGTCTACCTATGTTCAAAAATTTAAGTTTAAAAACACATCATTAGAAGTTTCTTTAACATAAGTTCTTACCTAGGTCTGAAGAATCCATTCGTATGTAAATGTCTTGTCCTCTTCCAGAGAGCTCTCTGATATCAATCAAGTCCCCAGACCAAAACAAGCAACCTTTATCTCCATTGCTTATATCTAGGCTTGAATAAGCTGTGCAAGAACAGTTCGTCGAGCATACTTGCCTACATCCTTCGAGTGTCATGGTCTTATTGTACTGAGAGTTGTTAGTCTCTGGCAACTTGATTCCAGAATATTTTAGAAATCCATGTTCCTTGTTGCAATCGATAGGTGTCTTCCTTACACACCCTAGTGACCAGTCTCCAGTTTGCCAATTTTGTGGATATTTAGGTTCAAACTTGTCCAAACATCCACAAACTGGAGAACTATCTATGACACAGCTCCCATAGGCACCACATAAGCTATACATATCACAAGTATCCAGAGGAATATTGAGGTAAAGATGCCAACTCTTTGTCCTATCCACCCATGTCAAACGTTGTATATAACCATTGTTAGTCATGACTAGCCTTGTTAACACTGAGTTGTTAATGAGAGAAAAACTATAGTAAACCTCCTCTTCATTGAAAACAAATTGAAATGTATATATGCTGCTTTGTGTTTGTAGTGGTGCAGGTGCTCCACTCCACCGTAAACCATTCCATGGTCCTGCTCGAGCTGATACCCTTGCCCCATGTCTAATGAGGGCTTGTGGATATCCAGTAGGATCAATATAGAGACTGTATTCCCCTGGAGTTGGATCGTTATCGTTCTTCCATGCTAAAAGGTAAACTTCAACACCAGTCTTAAAATTCTTTCCGAGTTTCATATCAGGCAAGTGAGTATCAGTTGGAAAATTGAAACTCTGCCATAGGAAATTTTCTGGATCGTCATCATTTGCATCTTTTAGGACAAGATTACCAGAATCCAACAGCACTGCAACTGGATTTTGGACTGATCGTGAGGTGTTCGTGGACCATATAGTTTCATTTTTTTCATTGAGAAGAGCAAGTATTCCCGGTTCATTGACCTTCAAAACGACTGAAGATGTATTGGTGAGTGGTTTCTCTCTGTTTGCAACCCATACAACTGTTTGGACATAAGGAAGAATTTGCTTGTACCATATCCCAATATATCGCGTTGTGGAACCATTGGGGCTGAAAAATCCCAGCTCAAAGGTTCCACCAGATGAAACAATAGTTTCACCATCTGTTATGAACTGATTAGTATTGATTACATTTGTCGTAGTAGAACTAATCTTCGGTATAAAAGAGTAGAAAGATAGTAAGAAAAATATAAAGTATTTAGATTCCATCAATGTGTTTGATACCTAAGCCTTTTAATTTGGTCGCCTATATATTGCCCTTTGATATTTAGATTAACTTTTGACTACTCATTTCATATAATGATTTGAAGTTTCTTACTGCCTCTTCTTGACGGAAAGAAGAGAGAAATTTCATAATCATGATGTGACATAAGTAATAAGACATCTTTTTCCTAAATTTGGAAGTACTCCTTAGTCGTCCTCACAAGTCATAAGGCAGCTAGTGCTAGGACCAAGCCACCAAGGCCTGACTTTTGGTCACAAAGTTTTGTTGCATTATGCAACTAGTTATTGACTGGCCCATATGTCCACAGTAGAATGTGTGAAGTTGCTTCGTTTCGTAGTCCTTGCGCAAGCTATTTTTTTTTTAAAAAAAAACAAGAGACAACTCGCAAGACCACCTATTATAATTGCTTGAACTAATCAATGGTGTCTGCATGGTTTAATCTCCTTTGCCCTCCGTTCCAATTCATATGATGTAGTTTGACTTGACAGAGAGTTTAAAAAAGAAAAGACTTTTGAAACTTGTGACTATAAATGAATCTACATGTTTGTGGGGCTATAAATCATGTAAAATGAATATTTTAAAATTAAATTGTTATTATATATAGAAAATATGTCATTTTTTGGATGTACTAAAAAGAAAAATAAGTCTTATAATTGGGACAAAGAGCCCTTGCATTGATATGTATGAACCTGTTTTGACTAAATTTTCAAGTGAAATGTGTTCTTTTAAACTCACAAAGTTTTAACTTTTTTTCAAGTTAACTTTATGTTCAAACACAAATTCAACTTTCAAATATATTTTTCTAACTTCTTTTTCAAATATAATTTTTTATGTCCAGACGCCTTCATATAGTGTCCTAAAATTTTGCCATATACAACGTCTTGCTAAATTTCATACAATAAAGATTTTAAGTAATATGGTGTGGAGAAAACTTTTTATATACTGTCATATTATTTTACCTGTAGTACATAATACATTTTATTTTCAAATTTCACATTTTAGGAAAAATTAATGGTAGATATCCTGAAAGACCTAATAGGACGATATCAACTTTCACATTTTAGAAAAAAAATATTTTTTATGATATGAACGTATGACCTTCCATGAAATTTACTCAGAAACACATATAGGCAGGTCAAGTAAACGTTAGTACCTTATTGAAGAAAACAATGTTGGTCCCCGTTAACAATTGGAATTTAAGCATGTTCTAGATCATATATAGTGAATATGTGGACGTATATTTGAGAATAACTATATGGTCAAAGAACCAACGTGGTTGTGGTGTGGTGGACTGTTTCATCCTTAACTAGAGGTCTCGAGTTCGAGCATGAGAGAAAATTCTATTGGGAGCACTACGTATCTATTCCTGAATGAGCCCTGCATTACGCTATTTAGATTTAATCGGAGCTCCAATGCGGAGACCGGACACTGGTGGAAAAAGAAAGAAGCTAGCTATATATATGGTCAAAGCAAACAAATTTGACGAGGCTAAAAGATAATTATATGTATTTGACCATATGGGATAATCAGTAAGTTGAAGAATTGAATATTTACTAAGCTCGCAGAAATATAATGAAATGGCTTGTTCAAACATAAGATGGTGACACCGACTAAGATAAGAAATTCGTTGAGATCTGTCATATCCAATGACCTGAAAATGAAGTCTGCTAAATTAATTATTTTATTTTAATGAGTACAGTAATAAATTTGTTGAAAAAACATGGTGTTTTATCTACAGAGAAGGAATCTTGATGTGTTTACACGTCAATTTGGTTTTTGATACTACTACTTGACAAAATAATATAATCAGTCATAACATTGTTTACATTATTTAAGCTAAGATCAATTTACATAAGAAAGAGGTGAAGGAAAAATTGATCATAATATGGGATGTGGTTCCATTATTATTATTATTGTTATGTTATTTTGTTCTTCTTTTAATGGGCCTAATACTTTATTTATGATAGGAATTAGGAAACTTACGTAAATCCCTCTAATTTATGAGTAAATTATTTAGATACACTTAGGTTTGTAATATTACGTATTTTATCAGATTTTGGTGCCTCCACATACGTCCAGATATATGTATCTCAGATACATGGGATCAAATTAGGTGTAATTTGTTCTAGCTACATTGTAACCAAGTGGATTCGTATATATCCGAGATACATAATAAATATCGCTTGCTTCTCTCCCATTGCTTGCTACTCTCCTATGTTTCTAGTGTCCTAGATACATGCTAATTACACAAGACACATACATATACAATATGTATCTAGTGTGATTTGCATGTATCTGGGATACATAACGAATCTCGTTTGCCTCCCTCCCATCTCACTCACCTCTCTCCCTATTTTAGTGTATCTGGTAGCAAAAATGCACATATCTAAGTGTATCTTCCTTAATATATGATAAGAAACTCTTAATTAGTGGTAAGATACTAAATATTTTGAAATTATAAATGATAATAGTATATATGGTTGTAAAATATGTCTAATTAAGATGCGGAAATTGGACCCAACAGTTTAAATTATAATTAATCCCAATGCAAACTGAAATATATCTAGAAATTACATTCAATAATTTTGAAAATTAGTGGTTTTGAACTTTTGATCATCGCGGTGAGCAAACCTTTAATTAAGGTCATTAAAAAGTTAAAGCTTGTTAAAATTAAAATTTTATTCATAAGACAAGTAAAGTCAAAAATTCAAAATCATTCGCCTTAAAAATCACTCTGATAAATCTCTCAAAATACACAAGAACATATTCCATATCCACGAAGCCACCATATAGTGCCTAAAATGATGATTAATTAACTTGTTGGAGATATATGATGGACCTTGATAATATCATAGAGAACAAAGAGAAGGAGAGAGTTATAAGCTCAATCATATCAGTATGATAATTCTATTTCTGTAATAGTATATCATTACAAAATAGTTTATACAGATGCAAAAGGATAGTTTTAGACATAAATTAAAGCTCCACTCCTTCAATAGTATATTATTACAATGGATTTGTTAAAGTTGTTATTTTTATAAATTAATGATTGGGGTTGATTAATTATAGTATATGAAATTTATGTTTAAAATTGAAGTTTACTTAAAGTAGATTTAGGTGTTGATCGTGTGTTTAAGTATTGAAATTTGAAGAGTCAAAAAAATAAATTTGGCCACAAAAAGTTAAAAGCATATATGACGGTAATTTTTGTCATTTTTTAACTTCACTTCACTGATACAAAATTTTAGACACATATAACTAAAGTTAGTCAATTATGAAATATGCTACAGTCATGTATGACTTTCTTTTTTTTTAACTGAAATTCATATTTACACAGAAAATAAAATAAAAGGATGCTAAATGAATTTCTTAAATTTGTTGTTATTTTGATTAATTGAAGTTCATTCTTTATGATATATAGAACTGATGCTACATATTTGAGTTTGTTTGAAGTAGATTTGAGCATTGAATCGTATGTTGAAGACAGTGGTTAAAATTTGTACGAACAAAAATTACAAACACACATGTCTACTTCTTACATGCATTGATGTATATATATGCATAACTGAAATTTTAGTCAGTTCTAACATGCGTTGATATATATATATATATATATATATATATATATTAATTTGAGATTATTGTATGTACAATCTCATAACATTTAATATTGAATTCGTCTCTGCAAATCACTATCTCCGAAGAGTGAAAGCTCATCGTTGTAATGATCAGTTTGATGAATTCCAAAATATGAATTTAAGAGTGGGGTTGGTTGACATGGTCCTCGATATAACTTCAACAGTCCTCGACCTCGAGTGGTTTACTGTCACATTGAAATAGTAGTATATAATTTTTTTTGACATTTTCTTCTCTTCTTTAAGAGGTACGTACGACTAATTAGTTAGAAGATCAGAAAATGACTTAAGCCACATTAATTATTCTGACAATTAGGTTTACTCACTCATATTGCTCTCGCCTAATAAGCTAGTGATTTGGGTTGAACTTTCCTAACAATTGGTATCAGAGCAGGTCGATTACTCGATCGAATCCCACACATAATTTGCTAGCTTCCCAAACGTACCCTACACCGTGACATGTAGGCCAATTTCATTTATATATAACAGAGAAGTTATGATCAAATTTTATCAAATAGAAGGTACTGTCATAGGCACAAAAATTTAAAGGCTTGAGAATTACAAATGGAAGCTAGTTTCTTCCTACTTTTTCTACTGTCTTTCTACTCTTTTATACCCAATATTGTTTCTACTACAACAAATGTAATCACTACAAATCACAACATCACAGATGGTGAAACTATTGTTTCATCTGGTGGAACCTTTGAGATGGGATTTTTCAGTCTTAGTGGTTCCTCAAATCGATATATTGGGATATGGTACAAGCAAATTCTTCCTATGCAAACAGTTGTATGGGTTGCCAATAGAGAGAAACCACTCACCAATACATCTTCAGTTGTCTTAAAGGTCACCAAGCGGGGAATACTCGCTCTTCTCAATGACAAAAATGAAATGATATGGTCCACTAACACTTCACGATCAGTCCAAAATCCAGTTGCACTACTTTTAGATTCTGGTAATCTTGTTGTAAAAGATGCAAATGATGACAACACCGATAAATTCCTCTGGCAGAGCTTCAATTTTCCAACCGATACGTTCTTGCCTAATATGAAGCTTGGCAAGAATTTTCAAACTGGCCAAGATGTTTACCTTTCAGCATGGAAGAATGAAAGTGATCCAACTCCAGGGGAAATCAGCCTTCACATTGATCCTACTGGATATCCACAGACTGTCGTCAAACGTGGCACAAGTGTATTAGTTAGTTCAGGACCATGGAATGGTTTACGTTGGAGTGGTGACCGCGTGCCACCACCAAACCAAAGCAGCATTTATAGAATTCAGTATGTTTTCAATAAGGAAGAGGTTTCCTATAGTTATTATTTCATAGACAGTTTGATGTTACCAAGGCTAGTCCTGACTAGCAGTGGTTATGTACAAGGACTCATGTGGGTGAATCAGACCAAGACTTGGCTTTATCTCAGTTTACCTCCTAATACATGTGATACGTATAGCGTATGTGGCGCCTATGGGAGCTGTGACATAGATCATTCCCCTGTTTGTACTTGTTTAGAAAAGTTTGTTGCGAAATATCCACAACAATGGGAAAAGGGAGATTGGTCAAATGGATGTGCTCGGAGGAAACCTTTCGATTGCAACAAGGAACATGTGTTTCTAAAATATTCTGGAATTAAGTTGCCAGATACTAAGTACTCTCAATACAATACAACCATGACCCTAGATAACTGTAGGCAAGTGTGCTCAAGGAACTGCTCTTGCACAGCTTATTCGGGTCTAGATATAAGGAATGGAGGCACAGGTTGCTTGTTTTGGTTTGGGGAGTTGATTGACATCAAAAAGATATCTGGAGGGCAGGACATCTACATCAGGATGGCTTCTTCAGAACTAGGTAAGAACTTATGTTTAAGAAATTTTCGCGATGCATGGTGACCATGTCATGCACCTGTCTTGATTTGTTGTGTCTGATAGGAAAAATTTCTTGTAGTATCTGAGGCAGGCTCCAAAATAAAGACGGCAAAGATACTCGCAGTGAGTTTCTCACTATTGATGGCAATGGTTCTGCTAGGCCTTATTCTGCTGTTGTACAAGTGGAAAAAGAACAAACTGAAACTCAAAGAAGAATTTGAGCTTCCACTGTTCCAATTGTCGACAATAACAAGAGCCACAGATAACTTTTCGGTGAACAACAAGATTGGAGAGGGTGGATTTGGACCAGTTTACAAGGTATGCACCGACATTTGTTGGAACAGTAACCAGTTTCTGCTTAGATTAGTGTATCAGACATGATCTTCATTCTACAATATTCTTGTCTTTGTAAAATCTATATTCTCTTGAGATACTGTTGCCATTTCTAGGGGGTCCTGGAAGAGGGACAAGAAGTGGCTGTGAAGAGACTGTCAAGGACTTCCAAGCAAGGACTTGATGAATTCAAGAACGAAGTTATCTATATTTCCAAGCTTCAGCATCGAAATCTTGTGAGACTTCTTGGTTGCTGCATTCAAGGGGAAGAAAAGATGTTGATCTATGAATACATGTCTAACAAAAGCTTGGACTCATACATATTTGGTTTGGATTTCTCACCTACTACACAAGCTATACTAATATACTTAACTTTGTTATATTAGTCATAACATGTACATCTAGAACTAGGCAAAATTATGTTCACAAAAACAACTAATTCACTAGAAAGCTTATTTTGTAGATCAAACAAAGAGCATATTACTTGATTGGCCAAAGCGTTTTGACATCATAAATGGAATAGCACGTGGCTTACTGTATCTCCATCAAGATTCTCGACTACGTATTATCCATAGAGACCTTAAAGCAAGCAATATTTTGCTAGATATGGAAATGAATCCAAAGATATCAGACTTTGGGTTGGCTAGAAGTGTTGCAGGGAATGAGATGGGAGCAAACACAAGCCATGTGGTTGGGACACAGTAAGAATCTCTAATATCAAACAAAGTACTTTCCTTTAACATCTCGCTTCTTTAATTCGATTGATGTTCTGTTTTTTTTTTCTGGCACAGAGGCTACATGTCCCCAGAATATGCAGTAGAAGGGACCTTCTCCGTTAAATCTGATGTGTTTAGCTTTGGCGTCTTGGTTTTAGAGATTGTGAGTTGCAAGAAAAATAGAAGCTTTTTCAATCAAGATCAAAACCTTAACCTTCTCGGATACGTAGGCACACTTATCTAGTCTTTATTAGGCATACATAACTCATTTTCTTTCTATACAACATGTAGAACTTATTATGATCTCTGATCAACACTCCAAAACAGGCATGGAAGCTTTACAAGGAAGATAGGACCTTGGAACTAATTGATGAACAACTAGCTGGTTCTTGCCATATTTCTCAAGTTTTAAGGTCAATCCAAGTAGGTCTATTATGCGTGCAACAATGTCCAGAAGATAGGCCAAACATGTCTTCTGTCATTATGATGTTGGGTAACAGTCATGGAAGTCAACTGCCAGAAGCTAAAGAACCAGGATTTTTCCCAGAAAGAGAGGTACTTGATGCAGACAAGTCAGGATCACAGAATGAACTCACAATCACGTCTATATATCCTCGGTAGAGTGAAAAAAATACAACTATTTTTACTTGTGTGAACATGAGTAGTAATTTTAGAAAGGAAGAAAAAACTTAGGAACTTTTGATTCTTGGAAAATATGTACTTATGGATGAACGTTCTTCTATCCTTCCTTTGAATATAAACTTTAGATATGTTTTCAATAACAACTTTTATAAATGTTACTTAATGTGTTTCCAGAACTAATTAGCACTTTACTCATCTCAAACCAAACATACTTGCACGAGACACAACATAGAATGTTAGAAATAACAGATGAATAACAGAGAAATTAAGGCTGAGGCGAGAAAGACGAATAGATCACTATTTTTATTGTTTCTATAGTCTTTTGGGATTAAAAGCAATTCTCTATCAGGAACTAATGTTAGCAATTCATACGGGCATACCTATTGAGTTTATCATCAACACATGAATTTCAGCCATAAAATTGGGAGAGAGAAAATTAGAATGAATAATAACACATCAGCCTTGGAGTTTAGCCGTAAAATGGAAGAAGTTTGTGGCAAATTTGAAAGAACAAAAGTGGTCCAAGGAATTGACCACAACAATAGTACGTAATTTGGCCAAAAGTAAAATCCGGTATACATTTAAGTTACAAAAAATTAGTATAAACTTTGATGATCATGCCTTAAATAGGACTCCTATCACTGTCTATAAGTGTGTACTTGCCTCGAAGTAGAGAGAATTTTAGGGCTTACGTGCATAGGAAATCCGATATTGACACTAAATCAATAAATACATAATATGTGTTTGACATACACTTCCATCACTTAACAATGATTAATCGATGAATATCTTCACTTCATTGAATCAGATAGCCATGATAAGGTGAATTAGTCGATGAATACCTTCACTTCATTGAATCAGATAAGCATGGTAAGTTGAATTAGTTTGATGTAAACACCCGATATAGAGTATTTACAAGAATGGAATAATGTAAACTCTACTGTGTAGGTGGGACCTCTAGAATCAACAAAGTTTGTGGTCAGTCTCAAAATGTTTAAAGATGTTGTACAAACAATCTCGAGAAACATAAGCCATGTATGTCATGAAAAATTATGCAACTTGATTATGTCTCATTGAGCTATTATGAATTTCTCTCATTCAGAAATAGTATTAAAAAAACATTCATTATGGTAACAAACACCATTAATGGACTAACCTCAGTATCAATCTATTAAGAAATGAATCTATTGCATCTCTTCTTGTGATGCTGTCAAAGATGACCAGAAAAAGAAAAAAGGCAAAAGGAGAACAAAAGCGGGAAGAGAAATCTTAGTAGCTCACTTGGTTGGCTATAGGTGAAGGTTTGATTCCTCACCTTGAAAAACCTTCCCCGACCCCAATTCTAAGAAGAAAAGAAAACGGGAAGAGCACTTTCATCAGGGCTGTCTACAGAGTAAAATTGGATGGAGATAATACACATTCACAGATCAGAGGCCGGCTTCAATTGTTGATGCTGACCATCTACCATGCTCAACTGTCTTCTCAATCTTGCGATATGACCTTGCACCTGCTGCCGAGCTGCTGTAAGTTTCAACAATTCGTCTGCTTCAGAGAAATTTGTGAACCATTGACTTAGAGGATGATCTTTGGTGTCGCCACGTTTCCTTCGATCAACATCTTCTATAGGTACAGGAGGAGGCAAATTTAGGCCAGGAGGTAGTCTAGGCGCATTGACTGCTGGATGGTTCTGTACACGGGCAAAAAAAGACTCTGAAGGCTCCGCAAATACAATTTCATCATATGACTCTACTACAACAGGTTTTTTAGTGGATAGAGCCCCAGATTCGTCCTCTGGATATAGTTTCAAATGGTGATATAAGTGTAATGGCTTATCACAAACATCAGTGTGGAAATGAAGGGTCATCACAATTTCAAATTCACCCCATCCAGATTCTGATAACTCAAAAGGAGGGTTGTCCACAACCCTTGTAGGATTGTTAAAACTTGAGTGCAATTGAAAAACAACACGTTTCACCACCACACCTAGATCCTCATTAGTTGCACCACGAACATAAATAGTCCATTTATGAGACTGGAACTCGCTCGCCTTCTTACCAAGCCAAAATGCAACATTTCCATACACTATTGGAATGCCAACTTCAAGCTCTTTCAGCTTCTTACCAGAACTCTTTTTTTCACTGTCATCGGAAGTATTCACCATTTTGGAACACTGATTTTTGGGTGGGTTCGGTAATGTCCGTCGGATCTTGATCGTGCTTCTTTGTCAATGAGCTTTGAGGAATTCTACGGGTATTCTCGGATTGGTCAAAATTAGGATCTCTGATCGACAATCAGAGTAGGAATATTTCACTGTTTGCTTTTGATTTTTTCACCATCTTACTGTAAAGAAAATCATGGGAGTAAACAATAAATTAAATGACTGTTTTATGTGGAAACTAATTAGTGTTTAAGAAAAGCTTACCAGTAGATATCTTTTTAGATACCCTAATAGTATAATAAAAAAGGGACTGACGGTATATAAAACTTTAACTCAAGTTATAGAGTTCAAATAATCGTATATATTGGAGTATATACTCTTAAAAAAGGATATTGTACTGCGACATATACTACGGGTTTTTAAGCTGATAAAAAAGTAAGGAAAAACTGAAGATCTTTCCCTCAAAGAGAACTGTTAGTAAGGAAAAACTGAAGATCTTTCCCTCAAAGAGAACTGTTTATGCAATTTGATCCATGTGCAATCCAAAGTTAACTCGGTGCCAAATCACCAGGGGTTTATCCACAATATAATATATGGATTCATGAAAACCCAGTAGCTTTTGTCTTGCCCCTATATATATGTATATATATTAAGAAATCTATTAAATAAAGGTCATAAAAAAAGAACTCTATTCAATTTAATGATGAACTCAGTTATGACTGTATATTAAGTTGAGGTGGTTGTACTTATACGTGGAAACTCATAAACTCAATCTTGAATCTGCTCCTGCAATCCCTGTCTCCCAAGAGAGAAGCTCATCACTGTAATGAGCAGTTTGATGACTTCCAAAGCATCAATTTAAGAGTGCGGTTGGACATGGTCCTCGATATATAACTTCAACGGTTCTTGTGTGACCAACTATCACATAGAAAAAGTATAAAACCTTTGACAATTTCTTCTCTTCTTTAAGAAGTGCATACAGCTACTTAGTTAAAACACCAGAAAAGGACTTAAAGCACATTTATTAGTCTGACAATTGGGTTTCCTCAATATCTAAATCCTGGCCAAGTTGTCTTAGTTATTACTCTATGTGAGACTTGGGGTCAACACGAGATAACTTGGTATCATATGGGAGGGGGTGTTTGTCCTTGATCATTCACACCTAATACAAAGGCTCACGCATCACAGATGAAAGCTAGCTTCTTCCTACTTTTTCAACTGACTTTCTACTCTTCTGTGCACAAGATTTCTACTACAGCAGATATAATCACTACAAATCACTCCGTCACAAATGGTGAAACTATTGTTTCCTCCGGTGGAACCTTTGAGATGGGATTTTTCAGTCCCAGTGGTTACTCAAAGCGATATACTGGGATATGGTAAAAGCAAATTCTTGCTATGCTGACCGTTAAGTCAACAGAGGAAAACCACTCATAAATACATCTTCAAGCCAGGAATACTTGCTCTTCTCAATGACAATAATGCAATTATATGGTCCACTAACACCTCAAGATCAGTCCAAAATCCAGTTGCACTACTTTTAGATTCTGGTAATCTTCCTGCAATGGATGCAAATGATGCCAACCCAAAAAAATTCCTCTAAGCAGAACTTCAATATTCCAACTGATATGTTCTTGTCTAAAATGAAGCACGGCAAGAATTTTCAAACTGGCAAGGAGGTTAACCTTTCAGCATAGAAGAACGACAGTGATTCAACTCCAGGGGAATGCAGTCTACACACTGATTCTACTGGAATCTGGATATCCACAGGCCCTCGTCAAACGTGGAACAAGTGTATTAGGTCGCTCAGGACCATGGAATGGTTTACATTGGAGTGGGGATCACGCGCCATCATCAAGCCAAAGCAGCATTTATAAAATTCAGTTTGTTTTCAATAAGGAGGTGGTTTTCTATAGTTTTTATTTCATTAGCAGTTTGGTGTTATCAAGGTTAGTCCTGACAAGCAATGGTTATATGTAAAGCCTCATGTACGTGAATCAGACCAAGAGTTGGTTTTGCCTCAGTTTAGCACTTTACCTCCTAATACAACATATAGCTTATGTGGTGCCTATGGGAGTTGTGACACAGATTTTACTGGACATAGATCATTCCCCAGTAAAATCTATGTCCTTTTGATATACTGTTTCCATTAACCAGGGAGTCCTGGAACTGGAAGAGGGACAAGAAATGTCCATGAAGAGACTCTCAAGAACTTTCATGCAAGGACTGGATTAATTCAGAATGAAGTTATATCTATATCTCAAAGCTTCAGCAGAGAAATCTTGTGAGACTTCTCGGTTGCTGCATTCAAGGGCTAGAAAAGATGTTGATCTAAGAATATGTGCCTAACAAAAGCCTGGACTTATACATACTATTTGTTTGGATTTCTCACCAACTACACAAGCTAAAGCAATGTATTTAACTTTATTATATTAGTCATAACAAGTACATCTGGACCTAGGCAAGGTCATGTTCACAAAAACAACTGAATCATTAGAAAGGCTTCTTTTGTAGATCAAACAAAGAGCAAATTACTTGATTGGCCAAAGCATTTCGACATCATAAATGGAATTGCTTGTGGCTTATTGTATCTCCATCAAGTTTCTCGACTACGAATTATCCATAGAGACCTTAAAGCAAGCTATGTTTTGCTAGATATAGAAACAAATCCAAAGATATCAGACTTTGGCTTGGCTAGAATTTTTTCAGGGAATGAGATGGGAGCAAACACCAGCCAAGTGGTTGGGGCACAGTAAGAATCTCTAGTATCAAACAAATTACCTTTGTTTAACATCTCACTTCTTTAATGCAATTGGTGTTTTTTGGTTATTTTTCTTTCTCTGGCATGGTGGCTACATTCCCCAGAATATGCAGTAGACGTGATCTTCCCCATCAAAACAGATGTATTTAGCTTTGGCATCTTGGTTTTAGAGATCATGAAGTGCAAGAGAAATAGAAGATTTTTCAATCAAGATCAAAGCCCTAACCTTCTCGGACACGTAGCCATTACTAGGCATACATAACTCATTTTATTGCTGTAAATAGCCACATGAGTATTAGTTTTATAAATAACATTTGTTTTTAGAGACTTTTACAGATGAATTTTGTTTCTATTTCGGTTGTTCTTTGAACATAAACCTTAGATATGTTTCTTAAAAACAAAACTTTAAAACATGTTTGCTTAATTTGTTCTCTAGAACTAATAGCTATAGGAAAGTTTGTCATGTATTTAGAAACCACAAATCCATATAAATAGTTTAAACTTTTAACTTTGCAACTCCATTCTTGGTTAAAACATATTCGGAAAATGGTACAAAATTGTTAAAAGATTTTAAGCAGCACTTCACTCATCTCAAACCAAATATCAGTCTGCGAGGATAGAGATACGCACACTGTTTCCGATAGACCCTCAGCAACATTTATAACAGAAAATGCTATTTGCGGAACATTAATAAGTAAACCGGAAATTACATTACCTGTTCTTAGAAGTAGAGGTTTTTTTCCTTGAAAGTCTGCTGGTTGAGTATTCCATCAATTCATCGCTTCTCCTGAAGAGTACCACAACTGCAATTAAACTCATCAATATATCAGATTTCATTGTTTAACTTATAAACCTATCAGCATTACAATGCTCGCACCTCAATAATCAGATCCATAAAAAAACAGGGGATTAACAACTCGTACCTCAATATTCAGATCTAATTTCAGTAGATATTCAGTTTTCCCCATTCCTCCTCTACAAATCTTGCAGCATCATTCGTAAAGGACTTGCACGGATGAATGGAGAAGTGGAGGCGGAAAGGGTAAGAAATTATTTTCCAGGAAATTTCAACAGAGGGTATGGTCTGTTTGGGTAAGCTTTAAGAATTTACTTATTTTGGGAAGTGATCTTGTAAAAGTTTTTTTTCTAAATTATTGGACAAAGTATTTTTGTCAGTATTAAAAAGTTAATTTGTTATTTAATAAATCTTTTAAAAAGTGTTCTAAAACATCAAATCATAGGGGTATCATTGTATATCATAAATAGTCTTTATATATGGAAAATATTCTCTCTACATTAAATTATAGGAATACCTTGTGCTCACACTTTAGTCACTATCTCTTTTCTTTTTATTGATCACTCATTTTTACTTGTTTAATTGCTTATAACTTAGATGATTAACTTTAGACTCTATTTATAGGTAGATATAGAGTCTATTTATTTCTTTACTTTAACATTAGCTCATATTCATGCCCTTCAAATTTGATATGCATAATTAGAAAAATAAACTTGTATAAAATTGAACCAGTAAACATACGCTTCCTGAATGACAATTCACGCGAGATCCATTTGAACTAATTAATATTATGCTAGAAGCAATGCGTTGCTAGATCAAGAAATCCAAAGATCTATCAGACTTCTTATGTGATTAATTATCTTGCCCTTGTTTTTGCACCGTGGCTATATGTCCGAATATGTAGTAAATGAATTGAGTTAATAAATGAAGAAGTCAATGACCTATCTAAATTTAAACAAATTAGGTTGATTATATTCTTGGACTAATAGATGAAGAAGTCAATAAATTGCAATAACTTGACGTTTCAACATTATATTCAGTAACTTGGACCCAATTTTATGGACCATTGGTCTGATTTATTGTTTACAAACTAATGTTTGTTTTAGAATTTTACCAATTACTTACTTCAACTTCAACTTAAAGTAATAAAATGAGAAATTCATGCATATTTAGTGCTCTTTTTTTCTAGGAAAAAAGAGACTAGCTTACATGTTAAAAATGAAAAAATGCCATAAAGATTTCAAGCAGGTAACAAAACTATTTCTCTCTCTCTAGTAAATTCATGAAATTAAATACATATAGGAACTTTCTGTTTGCCATTTTAATTTATCTTTTAATTGCTCGTGTAAAATGAAAATTCTATTCAAACTAGCACTTGTGAAAAAACTTCATAGTATAAAGAGGTTAAGTGTATGATTTAAAAATATAAAGGAGTATGTTTATAAATGAATCATATTATAGATGTATTTAATGTAATTTACCCATTATAATGTTAGCAATTAAATGATGGATTATGATTTAAGACAATTCAAAAAGGTAACGGAAGTCTTATGAAGGAACTTGGGATAGAAAATTCAAGGAATGCAATTCAATATTTGGAATTCCTATTAATCCGATCGTGTGGTTTCGCATCGTGTAAGACTTGTTACGGAGTTCTCCCTAATGTGATTTTTTATCATATCTAACCATCGTATTTGAAACTTCTGAATAAACATGAAAGAATCTTATTCATCTCATCATAACATTTGTTGATCACATATATATTATACTCATCAACGGCGTACGACAGTTTGTGCTTTCTTCTTGGCTCTTGTTTTATCCAGTTGTGTACTAATTGCATCGATCAAGAAAATAGAATAAAATAATATAAAAATTAACACATAAACTCATACTATACATTTTACTCACGTGAGATCATAAAATAATAACCATATAAAAAAAGACTATCAAATATAATATTAACTATTCTAATTTAATATATGAATAACTATCTTCCTAACCAGCAACGATCCCAAGCAGTACAAAAAGTTTCTATGTTTTTTCAACATGTTACAACAAACAGCATCTCAAGTTTTTCAAGTGACTAATCTCGCGAAAAGTTACATTATCTTTTAAGTTAAATTAAATAACTAAATAAAATAGTTATAGTTAAATATAGAGTTTAACAATATCATTATTAAGATTAATTTAATAAAATATACCTCTCACTAGATAGTTTTTTATGGATTATGTCAAATAAAATAATAGAGGGACAATAACATCCGTCCATCATAAAAATGGTAGTGGCGAAAAACAATTAACTGACTTCTACAGCTACCAACCTCTCAGCAAAATTTTCAGACAAAGCCAAAAAGGTAAAACTTATCTGCATCGGATATTTACATTGACTTGATGTAAACAATCGGTGCGGTTAAGTTTTTTTCCAAACCTTATGTTTATATTAAAAAATTATTTAATACGTATAAATAATCTATTCAAAACTTAATATGAAAAAAAATTAAAACAGAATAAGGTGACTTCAAATTTCCATTAGCTGCTTTAAGGTGTGGTATGTCAAACTTTGGAAATCAAAATCCAAGAGACTAGCCTTCTGATATGGGAACGGAGTTGCGCTATTCAAATATTGGATGTAAACTTGGTCAAAGAGACATTAAAAATCTCACAAACTTCCAATTCTTGTCTACAGCCGCCATTGTTAACACTATTCAAACAGAATAAAATAAGTTTTTTATACAAATTTCAGAAATGTATTTGCCACTTTCTAGAATTAAAAATCATGGCATCATGTATGGAAGCTAGGTTCTTCCTACTTTTTCTGCTGGCTTTCTGCTCTTGTATACACACTATTTTTTCCACTACAACAGATTTAATCAGTACAAATCAATACATCATAGATGGTGAAACTATTGTTTCATCCGGTGGAACCTTTGAGCTGGGATTTTTCATCCCCAGCGGTTCCTCAAATCGATATATTGGGATATGGTACAAGCAAATTCTTCCTCATATCCAAACAGTTGTATGGGTTGCCAATAGAGAAAACCCGCTAAACAATACATCTGCAGTTGTTTTGAAGGTCAGCAGGCCAGGAATACTTGCTCTTCTCAATGACAAGAATGAAACTATATGGTCCACTAACACCTCAAGATCAGTCCAAAATCCAGTTGCAGTGCTTTTAGATTCTGGTAATCTTGTTGTAAAAGAAGCAAATGATAACAGCCCAGAAGATTTCCTCTGGCAGAGCTTCCATTTTCCAACTGATACGCACTTGCCTGATATGAAGCTTGGCAAGAATTTTAAAACTGGCAATGAGGTTTACCTTTCATCTTGGAAGAACGATAATGATCCAGCTCCAGGAGAATTCACTCGTAACATTGATCCTACTGGATATCCACAAGCCCTAACCAAGAGTGGCACAAATGTAACGGCTCGTATAGGACCATGGAATGGTTTACGATGGAGTGGAGCACCCATACCACTACTAGAATGCTGCTTTTATCAATTTATTTTCAATGAGGAGGAGGTTTACTATAGCTTTTCACTCATTAACAGCTTGGACTTAACAAGACTAGTCCTGACTAGCAATGGTTATATACAACATTTGAAGTGGGTGGAATGGACAAAGAGATGGCATACTTACTACAATTTACCAGCGGATTATTGTGATACACATAGCCTATGTGGTGCCTATGGGAGCTGTGGCGTAGATAGTTCCCCTGTTTGTGGATGTTTGGAGAAGTTTGTACCTAAATATCCACAACAATGGAAAAAGGGAGATTGGACAAAAGGGTGTGTTCGGAGGACACACTTAGATTGCAACAGGGAACATGTATTTATAAAATATCCTGGAATCAAGTTGCCAGATACTAAGCACTCTCAGTACGATAAAACCATGACACTCAAAGGGTGTAGGCAAGTATGCTCCACGAACTGCTCCTGCACAGCTTATTCAAGTTTAGATATAAGTAATGGAGACAAAGGTTGCTTATTATGGTTTGGGGAATTGGTTGACATCAGAAAGCTATCGGAAGGTGGACAAGAAATTTTCATCAAGATGGATTCTTCAGAGCAAGGTAAAAACTTTTTAAAGAAATTTCTCATGAACTGTTTCTTAACTTAGTTTTTTTCAACACGTGGAGATGGTATTATGCAAAGTTAGTGGCCTGTCTTGGTTTGCTGTGGCTGACTTAAAAAATTAATTGTAGAATCTGAGGCAGGTTCAAAAACAAAGAAGGCAAAGATACTTGCACTGAGTTTCTCATTATTGATGGCAATGATTCTGCTAATCCTGATTTTGTTGTGGTACAAACGGAAAAATAAAAAACTGAAACTAAGAGAAGATTTTGAGCTTCCCTTGTTCCCATTGTTGACAATAACAAGAGCAACAAATAACTTTTCGGTCAACAACAAGATTGGAGAGGGTGGATTTGGACCTGTTTACAAGGTATACAGTGCAAATTTGTTGAAACAGTAACTAGGTTATGCTCAAGATCAGAGTGATAGAGATGATTTTCATTCTGCAATATTCTCATCTTTGTAACATCTACGTTCTGCTATTATACATTTGCCATTTCCAGGGGGTGTTGGAAGATGGACAAGAAATTGCCGTGAAGAGACTGTCAAGGACTTCCATGCAAGGAATTGATGAATACAAGAACGAAGTTATCTATATTGCCAAGCTTCAGCATAGAAATCTTGTGAGACTTCTGGGTTGCTGCATCCAAGGAGAAGAAAAGATGTTGATCTATGAATACATGCCTAACAACAGCCTAGATTCGTACATATTTGGTTTGGATTTCTAACCTTTTATACAAGCTAAAATGAGTAATAATTTGATCTCTTAGTCATAATATGAAAAAATCTGCTCACAAGAAAGCTTATTTTGCAGACCAAACAAAGAACAAATTACTTGACTGGCCAAAGATTTTCCACATCATCAACGGAATTGCTCGTGGCTTATTGTATCTCCATCAAGACTCTAGACTACGGATTATCCATAGAGACCTTAAAGCAAGCAATGTTTTGCTAGATATAGAGATGAATCCAAAGATATCAGACTTTGGCTTGGCCAGAAGTGTTACAGGAAATGAAATGGGAGCAAAAACACGCCATGTGGTTGGGACATAGTAAGAATCTCCAATATCATACAATGTACTCTTATATGACATCTTGCTTCTTTAATTCTCATGGTGGTGTTTTATTGGCACAGTGGTTACATGTCCCCTGAATATGCAGTAGATGGGAAGTTCTCGGTAAAATCAGATGTGTTTAGCTTTGGCGTATTGGTGTTAGAGATTGTGAGTGGCAAGAAAAATAGAGGATTTGTTCATCAAGATCACAACCTTAACCTTCTTGGTCATGTAAGCACTGTTTAACCTGTATTACACACAACTCCATTTTTTTCTTTACAAAAATAGAATTTGTCATGATTCATATGATCAAAACTCAAACAGGCATGGAAGCTTTACAAAGAGGATAGATCATTGGAACTAGCTGCTGAGCAGCTGGCTGACTCTTGCAACACTTTTCAAGTTTTGAGGTCAATCCATGTGGGTTTATTATGCGTGCAACAACATCCGGATGATAGACCAAGCATGTTTTCTGTGGTTCATATGTTGGCTAATGATGGTCTACTTCCAAAAGCCAAAGAACCGGGATTTTTCACAGAACGAAATGTATATGATGAAGCAAAATCAGGATCGCAGGCAAGAAGTTCAAAAAACGAATTCACTATCACATTGTTAGATCCACGATAGGTGTGAGACTTGCGTGCACATGAATAAGAAAGATATACATTACAACTTTGGTTATTGTGAAATACAGTATTACTTAAATAAATAAAATAAACATCAAGTTCTACTTATGTTAATGTATGGACCTTTTTATCTATTTGTATTGTTCTTTGAATATATACTATAGATATGTCAACAACAAAGAAGGAAGAAAGTGATTTCAGTAACGAAATGCTCCACATTCAAAACCCAACCTAACATGAGGCCAAATAGTGGTTTCATCAAATCTGCTAAAACAAAGCAATATATTTTGAACAATTCTATAAGTGAATGCAGAATTAACTCAAAACCATTGCGCAGGTAATGTAGAAACAATTTTCCCCAAATATCAAAATTCAAAATCATCAAAGTAGCAGAATAGAACTATACCAGAATAAGGATCCCTAGCGTTACAAGGAAGAGGCGACTCCGGAGATGGAGACTGTAATGGGAAGATTAGCCTCAAAGCAGAGATTCTTGTAATTTGGGTCAACTGTCCAGAAATGGAGCTAAATAAAGAAAAAGGGGAAATGCTAACAAGGAAAAGCGACCGTGTAAGACTTGTTTATGGGAAAATCCCCTTTTGAATACAAATGAGTGATTCATCTCATTATAATCTTGGTTGATCACATATATTATTAAATAAATCCATGTAAGGATACTCTTCAACGCCAACAACCGTGTGTGTGCTTTCTTCTTGGCTTGTTTTCTCCAATTGTGTAATAATTGTATCCCTTGAGAAATATAGAATATATAAAATAAATATATACATCACTGCATACTTTGTAAGTAATACACATTTTTTTCACGTGAAATAGTAAAATAATAACCAAACACCATATTTGATATGTTAATTTTTTTATAAAAAAAAAACTAGCTAACATAATATTAACTAGTATAACTTGCATAAATTTCACTGTGTAAGGAGCATCATATCCCTCCTCTTTTTCTAATTACAATAATCTCTTAAAATTTGTACCTTCCGAATACATAAGTCACCATTGCTAAATATACGAAAAAAATAAACCAGATATATTGAGACTATGTACATCTGGTAAGGATGGGCGTGATAATCCAGATCTAATCTTTTTCTCTCTTTTTTGGATGTTTTTTCACAATCGATTTAGAGGTCGAAGATACATCCTTCTTCGACTTTGACTTCTTTAATCTCAGATTTTTCATGAATAATGAGTATTTAGCAGTAATTTGTATAAATGTATCATGACCATTAATGTGTATCAAATACGTGTGATATACATTAGTCATTAATATGTATCAGTTATAGTACATTATGGTTTATGTACCAAGATTATTATTGGGTAATCATGATACAAAACAAAAAAAATGATTTATTACTATCTATATCCTTTTAAAATTAAAAAATATTGAAAATACATTATAGAACTTGATATATTGTAAATGATACATTAGGCATTACTTATGTATCAAGTACATAAGTATTGAACATGAAAGCTACTAGTAGAATATTCATCAATATTAGGCTTGTGTATCAATGTAATAAATATATACATGACACATTGCATAAAGCATAATATATTGCAGTATTGATGTATCAGAAATTTCATACCACTAACAAAGACTAATTTAAGAAACAAAATAAACAAGATACATTGAGAATCTCTAATTTTGGTAAAAATGGGTGTAAAGATGCATCCTTCTTCGATTTTGACTTCTCCAACTCAAGATTCTTCATGAATAATGGATCGTTTCTTTGTTTAGATCTATTTTCAACAAAATTTTCATCATCAAAATCAAAGACACGACGTACATTATCTTGAGTAATTGAAACTAATTGGAAAATCTTAATACTAAAAGAAGAAGCATCATCCATAAGTATTAGTAAATTGATGATGAAAAATAAAAATAAAAACAGGGATGAAAGGAGAGAAACAAGGAAGAAGAAAACTAACTATTCAAAGAAGTTGAAATTGATTTGACTAGAGAAAGTACGATTTTGAATTTTGAATTGTAAGGAATGAATTAACTGATAAGATTGTGGGAGCGAAAATAGGGAGAGATTGATGGGGTGAATTAAGGAAGAGAAACGTGGATTTTGGGAGTGTGAAGTTATGATCCGGAGGTTGGGATTTTCAGAGTAAAATAAGAGATTTTGGTAATATTTTGAAATGGTAGGGAATAACAAAAATTATTGTAAAAATAAAGGTGTGTAGATAGGTAATTGTTCCTATTAATTACTTTAATTTTTAATTTAATACATGAATAACTATCTTCCTAACCAACAACCACTCGTAACTGTACAAAAAATTGTTTCTATGTTTTTTAACATGAAACAAATAGCATATCAAGTTTTTCAAGTGACTAATTTGTTAGTAGCGAAAGGTGACTAATTTGTTAGTCGCGAAAGGTTACGTTATTTTTTAAGTGATATAATAGCATAAGCATATTATCTTATCAAGTGTTATAAAAGGTGATGGCGTGAGGCAGGATGTTTAGCATAGGGTGAGGTGCAAGCCCCGAGGCATAGAGCATAAGCCCCATGGATCTTTAAATTTTTAATTTATAATATAATAAAATAATATAATAGCACAAAATTAAAAAAAAAATACATTAATAGTTTAAAATAAGTGTAAATTTCATATATGACATATATTATATTAATATTTTCGAGTTATAGCAGTAGATTTAGACTTTCAAGTTATAACATTAAAAATTTCAGGTTCTAACAAATTATTAAAAAAATTGTTTTTAATAATTGAAAAAAGTTGTTTAAAAAAAAAATTAAAAAAACGGAATTGATGGTAAAAAGGTAAAAAATATTGAAATTGTGGTGTTAATTTAATTTGAATTTAGTGTAGATAATTAATAATTAGCACAAAATAAGGGATCCAAACTAATTAAGATTATTTAGTATCCTTAATTCACTCAAATTAGTTAAAATCATATTTATCTCTCTTTTTTTTCAACGTTTCTCTCTCTTCATTATTTCTTCATTGTTCTGCCAGAAGAAATTTCCAGTATCGAGTAATTGAAGTTTTTTTTTTTATATTTGAAAAAAATTGATTTTGTTGTGATGGACAACAACGTATCAATATTAATTAAACATGGTGGAAGATGGATCCTTTAGGTAAGTATTTACTATTGTTTATTGTTTGTTTTTAAATTACAGTGAAATGAAAAAAAAATGATAAAACTGTAAATCGTCAATATATTTAAGGTGATATCACTTTTTGTTAACTGTTGTGAAATATATAACATTAGTGATTTTTTTGTTTTTGTGGTTGTTTTGAATACTGTTTTTTTTTCTTAAAGTATAAATTAAATGTATATTTTTGAATTAATTTGATAGAATAAATGGAAAGAAATTTGTATGAAAGTGTGTTTAGTAATCTATTAAAAAGTTATTTAGAATTTTGACGAATTGTATGAAAAGTGATTTAAGTTGATAATGAATTTGATAGAACAAATGAATTGAAATTTGTATGAAAGTGTGTTCAGTAATATGTAAAAAAAGTTATTTGGAAGTTTGACGAATTATATGACAAGTGTTTTAAGTTGGTATTTGTAATTTTAGTGTTTATATTAGTTTTGTCATTTCTGTATAAAGTTGTTTGATAGTAATGAAGTATTTGGTACGAGCGAAATGTATATATTTAGAATGAATGATGATTGTTGTATGAAATGTGTATTAAGTGAGTATGAAATGTGTATTAAATGAGTTTGAAATGTGTATTTAGTGAGTATGAAAAGTGTTTTGTAATGTACTGTCTGAATAATATTTGTATGAAAAAATAAAGACAAGTGGGTATAATTTTGTTGTTATTATAATGATTTTTATATATGAACTTATCCCTTGCGAGAGTCCAAAGAGAATGGTAGGAAGACCGCAACTTGAACGCTGGAAGGGGTTTGCTGAGTGAAATTCAAAAGGTCTAAAGTTACCTGCAATAGATGTCGTCAAGTTGGCCACAATAGGAAGACATGTTCAAATTATCCTGAGCAAAACTAATAACTGTTTATTTTGTTGGTTATATTAATGTTTTGTTTTGATATGAAACATAATTAATTTGAAGTGCATTATAGCTTAGTGTTTAATATACTGTTCATTCTTTATACACTGTTCATTCAGTAATCATACATAATGCATACTGTTACAAATAAAATTTATTCTAGTTTAAAGATATTGTATATACCAGTGATAATTATAAGAAGGTAATTATGGAGTCAATTTGGTATCCCGAGTATTTAATGTAAGTTATCATGAATATTAATTTGGTTTCCAACTAGTGTCATATTATATAAAATTATAACAAACTGCATGCCAATTGTATTCATGTTTCATTCCAACTCTAGCTTAAGTTATGCTCATACACATATTAATCAAATTTAATTCAGTTTTCATTCAAACAACATGTGTAGAATAGAAAATAATCAAATGTGAAAACACAATTCATAACATTTGTATATAAAAATCATATCACGATTCATACAATATCCAAGATTTAATATTAAAGTCATAGTCATATACATATAAATTAGATTTCATACACGTTTCATCCAATGAGTGTACAACTTAGAAACACACTGATACTTTAAAATAGTGTATCCGAAATGTACGAAGTCTGTATAATATTGGTTACACTACGTATATAAAAAATTGAAAGTTTCAAAGATCTCACCTGAAAGAGCAGTCACTCACTCTAGGTCGACCCCGTTGAAAAAATTTCTCGCCTCCTTTTCTTTATTCTTTCATTTGCAGATTATTTACTACCCTAACTATTTACAGACTAATTATAAAAGTGTAAAAGTGACCCACTATTAATTTTAATGCTATCTTCTATAACCACCAACTAAGTATATTATTAAAACTACCCCACTAATTTCATAATTGTAGTTATGAATAGTCCAAAATATCCATTTAAAATCTATCAAAAAGTATTTTATGAAATAAAAAGCTCTAGTACTCAAAATGACCAAATGGGTCGTTACAATGTGACATTTTAAAAAAAAATCACTAGTTTGACAATTGATATCATTTTCATACCAATTTAATCATTCATACCATATGAAGATTCAAAAGAAAATCAAACAAATGTGAAAACACAATTCATAACATTTGTATATAAAAATCATATCACGATTCATATAATACCCAACCCCTTATATTAAAATCATAGTCATATACGTATAAATAATTTTTCATACACGTTTCATCCAATGAGTTTACTTAGAAACACAATGATACTTTAAAATAGTGAATCCAATTTGTATGAAGTTTGCATAATACCAGTGTTCTGAAATTATAATAGCCAAATATTAATTCATGTGTAGATGGTATCTGAATAGAAGATAACATATGGTATTATATATCATCAAATAATTAAACAGAAAAAAATTATCCAAAAGTTAAACAGAAAAAAATTATTCAAAAGTTTTAAAAAATAATATGTAATTCTTAAAAAGTAGAAGCTGCAATGAACTATTTCAAATTTCTTGTCGGTGGTATGGTGTAGGATAATTGGTGGTATCCGGAACATGTTCATTTGCTATGCGAGGTCCACCAAATTTGCTAGCAATCGTACCAGTAGTGATCGAGCCATCCTCATTCTTTGTATTTCCATAATGCCACATGATTGTGGCATACCTTTCACGATGGTACTTTGCATCGATTTCAACAGCTCCCATGTCAAACACCATTGCTGATAATTCACATGTTTATACACAATTAAGATACAATAACATTAATGTTAATACATAATTCATACCATATTATAGTCAAATTCATAAACATTTTTTTCATAATTCATACAAAATACATCACCCAAATTTTATAGTCAAATTCATAAACATTTTTTCCATAATTCATACAAAATACATCACCCAAATTTTATAGTCAAATTCATAAACATTTTTTTCAGATTTGAAACAAATTTCACACAAACAACTGTTTTGAAAACAATAATAAGAATAATGTGATATAAAAAAATAACTATTTTGAGTAATGTGAAAATAAATTAAATAAAGTACTTACCCTTACAACCTTTTTGGGGTTTTTGTATTTTGGTAATTTCGATTCCTTCTTCTTTGTTTTTCTTCTTGTAGATGATTTTGATGTTTGAGCAACTTCAACATTTGTTGATTTTTTTTCTTTTTTTCTTTTTTTGTTTGACTAACAAAATCCGATTCGGAATCGGAATCAGAATCAGGAGGGGTTTCAACAAGTGTTTTCCCCTTCCTCTTCTTCCCCTTTTGATTTGCCGGAATCATACTTTCCTTTGCTTCATTATTTTTATCTTTTTGATTCTTCGATCGAGAGGAACCACCGGTCGCCGAAATTTCAACATATTTAGGCGAGGGTGTTTGGGATAATATATTGAACGATGGAGCATGAACATCATCAATTGAAGTTTCATCAAATCTGGGACTCTTTCGAGGAGTTTCAATGGATTTCTTAAACATGATGATGAATAATCGTGGGGGAGGGGGTGGACTATTTTGAAGCTAGACTTGATGAGAAACAATGGTGAAAGTGGGATAGTGGGTTGTGGCGTCTATGAGCGAATAAGCGTGGGGGAGGGAGGTGGGATTGACGAATGGGGATGGTAACGGTAAACAAGGAAAGAAAACGTGTATGGAGAAAATCCCTAAAATTGGGTAACTGAAAATTTTAGTTTTAAAAAAAGGAAGTGAAATCAAATTAATTACCTATTGTTAATTAATAATAAAAACCTTTAAATAGATTAATAATTTATTAAATAAATATAATTTGATTTTTAAATTAAATTAAAATTTTAAATTAAATTAAATTTAATTGATATGTCATTACCTGTAAATAATTTGTTATAAGCAAGATTTTTTTAAAAGTAGATTTAAAACCCGTAATATTTACTCTTAAATGTGTATATAGGGTGATTTTTCCAATAAAAAAATAATAAATATTGAGACCGTGCTAGCAAGGGCACTTGTGTCTAGTTCTACCTATATAGAAGCACGAGTTAGGAAGTTGGTATCAACATGTATGCTTAAAGTCATTAGTTATTTGTATGTGGCATTTTAGTCTTTTGAGTTTGGTCCTAAATTTTGATAGGTAGAAACAAGTCACTTTTTGTGCATGCTTTATTAATCGTTAATTGTGCTGACCTTTTTGCCCTTTGGCACATCCATGTAGTTACAAAAAAAGTGGGCCTATTTCTCATTATAATTGTGGGTTGCAAGTTGACAATTTTTTTCTATTTTTAACTTGCCTATTTCTCTTAGTCAATTTTAAAAGAGTATTGCATACGATATTTATTAAAGGTGTTTTGTTATGAAAAATTATTACTATTTATTTGTAATTTTAAAGTTAAAATTAGAGTTATGCTTGATCATATTTTTTTTAAAAAAAATTAAAATTTTGAATGTTCTTTTAAATGTAATTTATGTCCATCAATTTTTAAAAACCAGCAAATTCACCCAGCTTGACTAATTTACATAAAGCATATTATCAAATCTGCTCTAAAAGAATAATATCTCAAAATAGATAGTTACAATGTCATACATTAGATCCATAATTTAAACTGAAAAGAGAAAAAAAAACTAAAGTGAAGAGGGAAATAAAAATAAAAATAATTAGATATATAAGTTTTAACGTTAATAATTATGTGTAATTAGTTGTAAATAAATCAATTAGAAAAGGACATGTATCTATTTTTCCGTTGTTGTTCATCACTTGCTTTTATGAGGGAGTGCACATTCTCTATGTAACACCAACATTTAGGTGTATCTATTCCATTTTAAAATAGTTTAAGGGAATAATATGATTCAAATTAAGTTAAAGTGTGTCGTTGAGATTTGTAATTAAGTTTTGATACTTCAGTAGGACTTTGTGGCAAAGTGTTGATTCATAGGAACTTTGGACAATCCATCAAGTTTACTACTCTCTTCATTTTATATTAAGTGAATTTTTTTGGGATTTTTCATTATTTAAAATAATTGAATTATTTAAAGTTCAAGATAAATGTCTAATTATTTTTTATATTTGCGCTTTCCTCTAAAGAAATTTTATATTTTATAGGAGATAAATTGCACTATTTACAAAGTTATGTCTATGATTTCACAAAAGAAAAATTGTGGAAAATATGATTTAAATTATGTCCTTAAATATATATATATATTTAATATGCATGTATTGTCTTACCAATTCACTTAATATGAAATAGAGGTGGTATCATATTTTGACATAAAAATGATTTTTGTCAAAATGTGTCAAATCTTAAAATTGTGTCACAAAAATTTCATATTTATACAAATTAAAATGTAATATCTTAAAATTGAAAATGTTGAGCCTGTGATATGCACGAGCAAGGCTTATCTAGTATTAGAACAAGCTTGACATATTGATGCAATTATATGTTCTTAATTCCTATCCATCCATCATATGTAACAATAATTTATTCAGTTCTCATTTTCCATATGTTATATTTTTTTGGTTTAGAAAACTACAATCTTCTCAATAAGCACTCCTCCTCGTGATGCCATAATATAATATATGGGCAAGGTGTATTAAGTAATTAACAACATATTTAATTTTAAACTTCTAGAGATTGATGTGGAGATTGACTAAAATTTAATATTTAGTATATAATAATAGAGGAAATACATCATTATCCCATTCAACTATAACACTTTTTTTAAAAAGACACTCAAACTATGAAAAGGTCCTAGTACCCCATTATTCCCGTTCAAAGTGGATTTATTACCTCCTTTTGGTCCTACGTGGCACATAGAGTGTATTTCACTCGCTAGTAGCGAGTGAGATGAGCAAAAAAAATATTATTATTTTTATTTCAGTATTATTTAATTAGAAATATTATTTTCTTTTTACTCTATTTATTTTATCATATTTTTTCAATTATTCTTGTCGTTTTATCTTCTTTACCCAGTAGATTGAGATTACAAAGGGGACTTCTATTCATCTGAGGGAGATCGAAATTAGTGAGATATTGAAAAGACAGAGATGAAAGCGGAGTGAGGTGACAAAGAAAGATTGGAAAAGACCGGTAAAAAAAGCGCCGGAGAAATCGGCGGCTACGATGGAGGCAGAATCGTTGGTTGTCTTTGAGTCAGAGAGAGCTTGAGTTAGGGAG
>JAJOOS010006365.1:0-22047 GCA_029582725.1 Solanum chiquidenum
CCTGCTATTTGTTTTACATAAACACAAACCCCCCCTTTTTATTATCTGTTTCTGGAAATAACTTGACTAATTGAATATAATTGTTAGTTAAAAGTAAAGTCTAAACCATTTTCCTCGTGGGATCGACCCCAACCTACAAGTTGGGTTCTTTACTTGATAACGATCGCTTATGCTTCTGAAAGGAGGTGTAATTTGAGCGTATCATAGCATAGTTGGAAAAATACTGCACTTGTTATCTATAAAAGGGAGAGTCTTCTTCATTCTCAAAATGCACCAAAAACAAAGGAGAGAAAGAAGAGTGAGGCATCACAGAGGAAATTAGTCAGTGAGAAAAAAAATAGAGAGTGTGAGCGATATTGCAGTGAGGTGGAAAAGTCAAAAGAGGGTTATTTCTTTTCAAGTGTGTAGTGGTCTTTGGAGTTTTTACTTAGACCTACAGGTGTAAAAATCCTTACTATAGTGATATTAGTTGCTCCTCTCGGGCCGTGGTTTTTCCCTTATTTAGGAGGGTTTCCACGTAAAATCTTGGTGTCAGTATTGCTCTTTTTATTCTTGTTGATTAACCGCATTGTTGTGTTCCGCTTTTATTGCTTTTATTACCGCAAATATTATTTATGTTGCGGGTTTATTCCCAACAATTGGTATCAGAGCACAGGTTCTGCTTATTTACAAAAATATTTTTGCAGCTTATCATACTATACTCCGTGAAAAAAAAATGTCTGGAGTAAAATACAAGGTAGCAAAATTCAACGGTGATAGCGTTTTCTCAATGTGGCAGAGAAGGATGAGAGACTTGCTCATCCAACAGGGTTTGCACAAGACACTAGGCGGCAAATCCAAAAAGCTCGAATTCATGAAACTTGGGGATTGGGAAGAAATGGATGAAAAGGATGCTAGTGCAATCAGGTTGCACTTAACACATGATGTGGTTAATATCATTATCGATGAAGAGAGTGCATGTTGCATTTGGACAAAGTTAGAAAATCTAAACATGTCCAAAACGCAGACAAATAAATTGTACCTAAAGAAGCAGTTATACGCCCCACATAGGTGAAGGTACAATTTTTTATCCCATTTAAATGTGCTTAATGGACTAATCACACAGAGAAAGATAAAGTCATAGTGCTCCTAAACTCGTTGCCATCTTCCTAAGATAATTTGGCAACAACCATCTTACATGGTAAGTACTCTATTGAGTTGAAGGATGTCACATTAACCATTCTGCTTAATGAGAAGATGAGAAAAAAGCCTGAAAATCATGGACATGCTCTCATCACAGAAAGTAGAGGCAGAAGTTACCAAAGGAGTTCAAGCAACTATGGTAGATCTGGAGATCGTGGAAAGTCTAAGGTCCGATCAAAATCAAAGGCCAGAAATTGCTACAATTGCGAATAACCAGGTTACTTCAAAAGAGATTGTCTGAATCTAAAAAGAAGCAAAGGAGAAAGCAGCGACCAGAAGAATGATGACAACAGCTGCCATGGTGCAAAATAATGACAATGTTGTTCTCCTCATAAACAATGAAGAGGAATGCATGCACTTGGCAGGTGTAGAGTCGGAATGGGTGGTCGACACAACAGCATCTTACCATGCCACACCGATAAGAGATCTTTTTTGCAGATATGTAGCAGGTGATTTTGGCAATGTGAAAATGGGTAACACAAGTTACTCAAAGATTGCAGGGATCGGAGACATTTGCATAAAGACAAATGTTGGATGTACATTAGTTTTGAAAGATGTGTGCCACGTCCCTGATTTGCGAATGAACTTGATCTCGGGAGTTGCTTTGGACCGAGATGGATATGAGAACTACTTTGCAAATCAAAAATGGAAACTCACGAAAGGGGCATTGGTGATTGCAAAATGAGTTGCTTGTTGAACGTTGTACATGACAAATGCAGAAATATGCCAAAGTGAATTGAATGCGGCTCACGAAGAGATTTCTGCAGACTTGTGGCATAGAAGAATGGGTTATGATGAGCGAGAAAGGATTGCAAATTCTTTCCAAAAAATCACTCATCTCTTTTGACAAAGGTACAACGATAAAACCTTGTAACTACTGTTTATTTGGTAAGCAACATAGAGTCTCATTTCAGACATCATCTGAAAGAAAGTTGAATATACTTGATTTGGTATATTCTGATGTTTGTGGTCCAATGGAGATAGAATTGATGGGAGGTAATAAATACTTTGTTACCTTTATTGATGATGCTTCACGAAAATTGTGGGTTTATATCTTGAAAACCAAAGATCATGTGTTTCAAGTATTTCAAAAGTTTCATGCTCTGGTAGAAAGAGAGACGGGTCGGAAGCTAAAATGTCTCCGAACTGACAATGGAGGTGAGTACACTTCAAGAGAATTTGAAGAGTACTGTTCAAACCATGGAATCAGACATGAAAAGACAGTTCCTGGAACCCCACAACACAATGGTGTAGCTGAGAGAATGAATCGCACCATTGTTGAGAAGGAGAGAAGAATGCTCAAAATGGCTAAATTACCTAAGTCATTCTGGGGTGAAGCAGTTCGGACAACATATTATCTTATCAATCGTAGTCCATCAGTTCCGTTGGAGTTTGACATTCCGGAGAGAGTTTGGACCAACAAGGAGATGTCTTACTCACACCTAAAGGTGTTCGGTTGCAAAACTTTTGCACATGTACCGAAGGAGCTGAGAACTAAGCTAGATGATAAATCAGTTCCCTGCATATTCATCGGATATGGAGATAAAGAATTTGGGTACAGATTGTGGGATCCTGTAAAGAAGAAGGTCATCAGAAGCAACTTTGTAATCTTTCGAGAAAGTGAAGTTGGAACTGTTGATGCGCTTTCCGAGATGGCCAAGGAAAAGAATGGTATAGTCCCTAATCTTGTTACCATTCTTTCTACTTCTAACCATCCCACAAGTGCAGAAAGTACGATCGATGAAGTTGCTGAACAAGAAGAGCAACCTAATGAGATTATTGAGCAGGGGGAGAAACTTGGTGATAATACCGAGCAAGTGAAGTACCCGGAAGAAGAAGAACAATCTCAACCGCTGAGGACATCAGAAAGACAAAGGGTAGAGTCATCCAAGTACCCTTTCTCAGAGTATGTCCTCATCAATGATGAAGGGGAGCTAGAAAGTCTTAAAGAAATGTTGTCTCATCCAGAAAAGAGCCAATGGATGAAAGCCATGCAAGAAGAGATGGAATCTCTACAGAAAAATGGCACATACCAGCTAGTTGAACTTCCAAAAGGCAAAAGACCGCTAAAGTGCAAGTGGGTCTTTAAACTCAAGAAAGATGGAAATGGCAAGTTGGTCAGGTACAAAGCTCGATTGGTTGTAAAAGGCTTCGAACAAAAGAAAGGTATTGATTTTGATGAATTTTTTTCACCTGTTGTCAAAATGACTTCTATTCGAACTATTTTGAGCCTAGCAGCTAGCCTAGATATTGAAGTGGAGCAATTGGACGTGAAAATTGCATTTCTTCACGGAGATTTGAAAGAAGAGATTTATATGGAACAACCAGAGGGATTTGAAGTATCTGGAAAGAAACACATGGTGTGCAAATTGAATAAGAGTCTTTATGGGTTGAAACAGGCACCAAGACAATGGTACAAAAAGTTTGACTCTTTCATGAAAAGTCAAACGTACACAAAGACTTATTCTGATCCATGTGTATACTTCAAAAGATTTTCTGACAACAATTTTATTATTTTATTGTTGTATGTGGATGACATGTTAATTGTAGGACAAGACAAAGATTTGATTGCAAGGTTGAAGAGGGATTTGTCCAAGTCATTTGACATGAAGGACTTGGGCCCGGCACGACAAATTCTAGGGATGAAAATTGTTCAAGAACGAACAAAAGAAAGTTGTGGCTATCTCAAGAGAAGTACATTGAACGTGTACTAGAACGCTTCAACATGAAGAGTGCTAAACCTGTTAGCACGCCTCTTGCGAGTCATCTGAAGTTGAGCAAACAGATGTGTCCTACAACAAAAGAGGAGAAAGAGGGAATGACCAAAGTTCCTTATTCTTCAGCAGTTAGGAGTTTGATGTATGCAATGGTGTGTACAAGACCTGATATTGCTCATGCAGTTGGTGTTGTTAGTAGATTCCTTGAAAATCTTGGAAAAGAACACTGGAAGACAATTAAGTGGATACTTAGGTACCTGAGAGGTACCACAAGAGACTGCTTGTGTTTTGAAGGATCTGATCCAATCTTGAAGGGCTATACAGATGCTGATATGGCAGGTGACCTCGATAACAGAAAATTCACTACTAGATATTTGTTTAGATTTTCAGGGGGAGCTATATCATGGTAGTCAAAGTTGCAGAAGTGTGTTGCACTCTCTACAACAGAGGCAGAGTATATTGCAGCTACTGAAGCTGGCAAAGAGATGGTATGGCTGAAACGATTTCTTCAGGAACTTGGATTGCATCAGAAGGAGTATGTCGTCTATTGTGACGGTCAAAGACTTGAGCAAGAACATCATGTATCATGCAAGGACGAAGTATATCGACGTGAGATGTCACTGGATTCGTGAAAAGATAGAGGATGGATTTATGCATGTCATGAAGATCCCTACTAGTGAAACCCTTCGGATATGCTGACCAAGGTGGTATCAAGAGACAAGTTCGAGCTATGCAAAGAACTTGTCGGCATGCACTCAAGCTAGAAACTTAGAGCTACCTCTTTCAAGCGAATAGGTCTGGAGGGGGAGATTGTGGGGTCCATCTCCATTTACCAAATCTCACAATGTCAAAAGGTTGGCAGATTTGGAAGATAATAGATATACATGTGCAGATTTTTTCAAAGGTTGGTAAGCTGCAAAGAAGAAAAAAATGTTTTTCTTCTGTAGCATAATTGAAAAAATACTGCACTTGTTATCTATAAAAGGGAGAGTCTTCTTCATTCTCAAAATGCACCAAAAACAAAGGAGAGAAAAGAAGAGTGAGGCATCACAAAGGAAATTAGTCAGTGAGAAAAAAAATAGAAAGTGTGAGCGATATTGTAGTGAGGTGGAAAAATCAAAAGAGGGTTATTTTTTTTGACGTGTGTAGTGGTCTTTGGAGTGTTTACTCAGACCTACAAGTGTAAAAATCTTTACTATAGTGATATTAGTTGCTCCTCTCGGGCCGTGGTTTTTTCCTTATTCAGGAGGGTTTCCACGTAAAATCTTGGTGTCATTATTACTCTTTTTATTCTTGTTGATTAACCGCATTGTTGTGTTCCGCTTTTATTGCTTTTATTACCGCAAATATTATTTCTGTTGCGGGTTTATTCCCAACATTAGGAGGGTATTTTGGTCAATTTATTTTTATTTAAATTATGTAAGGACAAAATTTAATGATAGTCAATATGAGGGGCAAAAATTTAAGACCACCCTTATGGTATCTTATTTTTACAAATTTACTCTATACAACATTTAGTACCATGCTGAGTTTAATAAGACCAACCAATTGCGGGGATAATTTTTTCTTGAACTACCAAACATTGTATAACTTACATGAAAACTTATATGTTGGGGAGTTGAGAATTTCGTTAATAAAATCAACCAAACGACCAGTTAATTAGCGTTATTATTATTATTTGAAACCCCTATGATTGAATGTTGAAATACACAGTATAAGATTCATCTTTGAAGCTCAGTAATGGTGCCAAAAGAAAGTTTCTCTTAGCACCTTTTGCCACAAAGCTGATAGGGTGATACTGGGTAATCCCATTTCCTAACATGAAACTTGCTGCCTGTTTGAATTCAGCATCGAAGGACGACTTTGAATTGCAGTTAAGCTTGACAATTGATACATCTTTGTAGTCCACACCACTATACATGAAGCAACCACTTTTGTCATCAGATTCTAACGAAACTGTCCCGTCCTTCCCATCTAATCCTGCAACCAAACGGAACAACGACCCAATGCCATCCGAGGACTGTGTGATCCCGAGACTTGTGCCATTTCCTAGATGAGTTATGAACATTCCAGGGAAATCAAAGGGCTCTAACATGACTAGTAGTCCGATAAAATCTTTTGGTTCGGAAAGATTGACAGATTGTTTGTCATTTGAGATGAGTCTGAAGGTAGCACTGACAGCAGAATCTGTTCCGGCTTCAGGGTACTTCTCCATTTGAATAGAGCGGTTCGTGCTTGTCATGACAAATGTTGTATTACTAGAGTCTTGTGTTAGAGATATTAGATAAGAATTATACTCCCATGGAACTGGAGTTATCAAATCTGAGAGAGAAGTGGATTTTCTTTCAAAGTCCCAATCGCCAGTAGAATGGCCTGCGAGAAGGTATGGACCATAAAGAATTGCCTGTATCGATGCATATTCTAGACGGTCATCTAAAGCACCATTTACAAGAGTGTGTTAGTAGCTATATTGTATGATCCATTAGTATTTTTTAATAGAGACATATAACATTGATCAGACAAAGAAAAATCTTAATTATCACCTTTAATAGCCTCTGTTCGAAGATTCATAGGAAGCTCCATGTTGATTTTTTCACCTGAGCCCCAACCCTTGGTGATCGATAGGAAGTTACCTGGTGGAGGTAGAGATAAATTCTCCCCGTTCAGGGATGCTTTTGCGCTACTTGAATCTGTCCAACTTGGTATCCTCAGGTTCAATGTAGATGGTGCACTAGTTTCGTTCTGAAAGAAGTATTAATCACAACAAGTTATGTTCAAAACAGGGACGGCTTAAGCATATTAGTGGGCTAAAGTCAAAAATGGCCTTTTGAGGCACAGAAATTGGAGGAGTAGTGCATTCCATCAAATACTATAAGTTCCAACAAATGAATAACGGAACAAAGTAAATTAGAATGCGTACCCCCTTTGATGACACCGTTATTGTTACTAGAAGGCGATTGTCCAACGAAACAACAGGGTCTACGCTCTGACTCACCACAACTTGCCCAGAGTTCCAATCAAGAGTGCTAGATATATACTGGATGATGTAGAGCCCAGGAGAATTCCCTTTCTCTTCGAAATAAATAGAATCTCCCAATTTGGAGAATGATTCAATCCCTATAGAGGAAAATGGGAAAATACAACTTAAATTCATTCCATTTTTTTAAGCTATAGATCTTTTGGGGTAAACTCAGAAAATCACAAAATTTTGTTGCAGACATAAATATAATTGTTGTGCCAGGGGCATAGAGAAGATTGTTCTTTGCAAGAAAAGTAGGGTCCCGTATGTCCAATCTTTGATGGACAGAGTTGCCTGATACTTATACTGGTAGGAGGTAGCAACTACCCGTAGAACTATCAAGGTGTATGTACACTAGTATGGGCACCACGACAATAAAAAAAAACACAGAAGGGCGTAAGATCAGAGTGTATTTATTCCAACACCTGTTCCATAGCAACACCAAAAGTCATTAAAGGGCGATCCCCATTTATGGTAGGTCCGAGCTTTGGAAGCACCCGGTTGAAGTGGAAGCATATATATCATCACTCCAGGATCCCTCCCCCTTTGGATACTGAGCACACCATTTGTTAATGCGCGTTCATAATAATCAGCATATGCTATTTCCTTCGTCCATCTGAACAAGTGGCGGGAAACCTACAAATGATTCACATTTTTCCATAAATAAACACTCTTCCCCCTGGGAGCGAAACAGGAAACAACACAAAAAAAATCGATGAGCACACCTTTAGCATATTAAAGGTAGTACACGATTCTCCGGTCTCTGTGCTTAGCTTGCTAGCTAACCTCTTCGGATCTGACCTGCTCAGGTTGGTATCAAAGAGAAGGGGACATACAAAGAACTTTAAATCAAGTAAGCCAAACAAAGGAATTAACTTTGTGCATACTATGCTTAATAGTAAACAAATAAATAGAACTGTTCATCTCCGTTAGATTTTTTAGACTGTACTACCAAAATTCATCGGCTGATGTCCCTCCAGTTGCGTAGACGTGGGAAGAATTGACAATATCCATGAAGAACATCCCAATTTCCTAAAGAAAAAAAAGTTGCATTTACCCCATGTAAACCAGTGGAAACACCGGGGCTACAGAACTTATTCCTGAAAAGATAGTTTTCCAAAATAAAAAACATTTACCTTAGAAATTGGATCACCAGTAATCTCATAACGCAGTTGTGATCCAATAACAATTGGAATGTGCGTATTTGCATGAAAATTCGATAGGTCATCAGCCTAACAGAAGAGATGGGAAAAATATATCAGCAGCAATGAAGTTAATGTTCATTTCACACACAACTATATATTGTAATCATGGATCATATATGATCAGCCTAAACCAAAAGAAAAAACAGAAATTACCAGATTAAAAATCCTATTTAGTTACATAATTAAGAAACAGAAATGACTTTCCCAGTAATGAACTTGGTTCGTTCTCATATTTGTGCGAATGAGGTGCTTCGATTATAGTCAACACAGCAATTAGTTGAATTATAGTAAGTAATGGTAATAGATACCAGTCGATATTTAGTATGTTACAATGTGAGAATGTGGAGAACAAGGATTAATACCTTAACAGCTAAGCGCCCTAAAAAGCATGGTTTGTCGAAAAGGTGAGCCAACACTAAGTGCTTTGAAACACCCTGCAACAGCATTTAGAGGACGATAAAAGTAGGATTATTCAGATAATCACAACGAGTACGATATATGCATATTGGTTCTCCAGTAAAATGTGAGGCGATTAATGAGATTAATGACTAAACAATGTGCTAAGGAAAGCTACAATTTGCAAAATCAAATTAGTTAAGTTTTAGATATTAGGACAGGAATGGTTAGACTGTACCGTTATTCTGTACAGCCTATAAAGAACATCATTCATGCCACCAAATTCTTCATTTAACGAATCCCAGTGCCTTTGAATGGTATACTTGGTGATCACATTTTGTACACGATCGTAAAAGTAATCAACCATCCATGTAGTCATATTCAAAGCTTTAGGATTGCCAGCTAAAGTATACTGATCCAAAAGACCTGCCATTATCTGTCAAAGTCCTATTTAGTAAACCGGAGCATAAATGGCGTTAAGAAGCAAAAATTGAACATCTACCTTGTGAATTGTATAATACGGTGCCCAGACTGGTTGTATAGCTTCAACGCGATCAAATTGCTCTGATGGGAAGGCAGAAAGATACCCTGTACCCATCTTTTCCTGGCATTCATTTAGTGCAGAAACCACAGCATACATTTTCTCTCCAAGACTGTCATTGTAGGTGCTAGCCCACATCTGTGCTGTGGCACTAAGATAATGACCTTCAAGTTACAACAAACTGTCAGCTAAACGATACGAGTTTGCATAAAACTGAACAGAAAGGAATACACAAGTAGTTGTCTCTCAAAGTAACATTCAGAAACTCATAAAGTTTGATTCTTGAATCATGTGAGTCGTGAAAATGGCCACAATAACTCATACTCCTGAAGCATTTAACGCATACAACAACATCTTACATATATATGTTCGGAAATTCTCACTTAAGAGGCCATCACAATTAATGTAACAACGAAACAAGTCGAGGTCTGAATCCTCACTGTCCAAAAATTTCAATAAGCAAATTAAAAGTATCGCGAACAAACAAAATTCATCTTAAATCAAATGCTGAAAGATAGAAAGTAGAACTAACCAACAAAATGACCTCGAACCTCGATCTCTGGTTTTTCCCAACCTCCATATGGCTTACCACGAGTCTCCAAACCAGCTGTTTTCCTAAAACTCCAAACCAATCTATCAACATCAAGCATTAACAAGTATTCCAAATTAGTTTGCTGAGCAACTCCATACATTGAATTTGATTCCAATCTCACATCATGGAGTGAAACCTCATTCAACAAACCATAAACTTCTCCAAGACCACGAGAATTCTTTATCTTTCTATACGTCATAGCCCAATCAAACTCTTCTTCCTCCCTCAACACCTTCCTAGGAAGCAAATTAAACCAGGCCGAATCATCGGTAGGAGTCAAATGGTAATGACTAAAAATCTCTTGTTTTAAAGTTTCATTTTTTGAAGACAATAACTCATATCTAAAAGAATGTGATGACAATGGAGTATAAATGTTTGTACACTCTTTACAATGAACACCACCATATAACATAGAAAAAAAAGCCAACACTATTAACAACTTGAAAAACACTAAAGATTTCATCTTGATCAAAACACTAAGAAAGATATATGGAAACACTCTCAATTTATAGTATAACAAATTTTGACAATTGTGAGCTAACTAAATACTAGAGTCCTGCATGTGAAAGCAAGAGCAAAAGAAGTGTGTAGAGTGTTGAGGAGGGTAAAAAAAAAAGACAAGAAAATTAACAACCATTGTTGAAAATGAGCTAAAAACAACTCTTGTAAAGACAAATTCAAATTGTAACCTTCAAAGTAATTTTCAATAAGAGAAAGTAACAGAAGTGCTTAGTGCTAACCCCATAATAAAAATACTTGTTGCACCTTCCATTCCTAAACTAGTACTTATAAAATTTATGTACATTAGATTAATTCAATTTTTTATCATTAATATCTAGATAATTCAAAATATATTAAAAGTAGTGTAAATTACAATTCTTCGCATACTAATATGATAAAATAATATATTTTAAAGTGTTAGTAAAACTTCATATAATTTAATTGACAAGTATTTTGGACGAAAGGAATCGCATTAGAAGGCAATCAAATAAGAAGACAAAAAGGTAAGCAGAGAGTGGAGTTAAAGCTAAAAATGGTTAATTATGATGTAACTAAAAATCAAATGTTCACACCTATGAACAGGGTTATTATGTTGTCTGGCTTTGTGATTCCATCCTATTTTCAGCATATTAATTAACTGAGTTTAATTCATAAGTTTGTTTAAAAAGGAGAAAAGTTCATTAGAAATGTATTTGGTTATTTAAAGATTACTTAATTCTGAAGAGTTGTGAAAGCTTTGTGAAATAATATAGTAGCAAAATATAATCAAAACAAGTAGCATATTATATACAGTTATTTCTATTTGTATTTGTATTGTATGCTTGTTGGCATTGCCATTGTTCTTCTTATAATTTCTCTCATCTTGTGAATTATGAGGTACACTTTTAAAAAAATAATAATAATTCATAAATAGCCGAGAGAGATGAAAGTTAATAATTTCATTAGCAATAGTTTAGCTAATTACGTTTCATAACTATAGTTCCATTTGCTATGCTAATTTTTGTTTGTTTATTTCACTGTTTTTTTTTAATATAAATTATACAATTTGAGTTTATACAAGTAACATATTGTATACACGTATTTGTATTATATACAAACTATTAATATAAATAGATAAGTAATTGTAAATAAGTGTTATACAATTGGTTCATAAAAAATATTATGGGTGATAATATACTGGAAAAAAAATATACAACCAACAATAAAAATAATAATATATAGAACAAAACAAGAAAGGGAAGTTTGTATATACACAAATACATATACATATGTACAGTGTAATAGCAAAATTATTAATAGGTATACAAATACAAAAATATATACAAATACGATTTATACAAATATCTTAGGTTCTTTATAGCAAATTTCATTAAAATATAGCCCCAATTCATTATAATATTAAATAATATACTAGTAATATTTGTAAGGCAATATATTCAGTCAAACAAAAATTGAGGGAGCTAAATGAGGAATCTCTAACGACCTGTTCCCGTCGTTATAGAAAAGCTAACGGGGAAAAGTTTTGGGTCGGAAATTTTTTTGGTAGTAATTTGGAATTTACCAACCTAGTCCAGATTTGGACGAAATCAGAGTCAGTAAGGTCTAGGAAAATCTAGTAACAATTGGGAGGTCTAATTATGAATGTGTTCACATTAGTAGATAGCTAAGATGTTAAAGAACCCGTACGACTTTACGGAATTGAATTCGAGTGAGTAGAACTTCCGAAACTGATCTTAGCATGAACGGGTATTTTCTGAGTGTCAAGGAACGAAGGTGTGTTGTGAAATGGAGGCTTGAAATTCTTAGATTTGCTCATTGTTTTTGTGCAAGCCGCTAAGGCGGGGGCGGGGCCGTTGTAACGGGGTGAGGACCGTTGTGGCGGGACATACGGGACTTAAGTCGGAAATAAACCCCAAAAATGTTTTATTCTGCACTTTTCAACTTTGAGAGCTAAGGAACGACCCCAGGTGTTTTTTTGACAATTTTCCACCATTCTTGAGGCTAAAGGTAAGGTTTTCACTCCCCGAATCCATATTTTGATCCGTAGAACTTAGTTTCTTGGGTGATTATTGCTGGGGAAGGGTTTTGGAACTGTTTGGATGGTGGGAAAATCACTAATTTGGATATTGGGATCATGGGTTTGATCTAGGGTTGGTAGTGCTGATTATATTCCGAGTAATTAAGTCTTGTTTATTGATCCTAGCATTATATTGATTGTTTGTAGACCAAGAACAAGAGAAAAGAATCCGGAACAGAAAGAATCAAGTTTCTTAGGGGATTCAAGCTTTGTTCGAGGTAGGTGATGGTTGTGATTTCATGTTGTTTGATATATGTTTGTACTTATTTCATTATAATGTATGTATGTATGTGAATGTTGCATTATTGATCACACTAATAGTAAATGAGGATAATTGAATAATTGAATGTCATGAATCATGACTTGATTGTATGATTATGAGAATGTATTTTGTGATTGTGATTGTGGCTTGTTGAATGTATCGGGTGTTGCGTTCTGACACACTAACTTGAATCGGGTGCCAAGTTCCGGCACATATATGGGATCGGGTGTCACGTCTGGCACACGAACCTGGATCGGGTACCACGTACCGGTACACTAACAATTTGGGTATGGGTTCCGTTAGAGGACCAATGACTTGTCATATTTGTATATCTTGAGATTGTGAAATTTTACGTTGTTCGTAAGTGATATTGATATTGTATATGTTCAGTGTATGCATGCTTATTATGTTGTAATGACTTATATATGTTGCACTTAGTGGGATAGGCGCATGATCCTACCTGTACACTGTGGTTGTGTACTGATACTGCACTTCTTTTTTTTTTGTTGAGTACAGGAAATCTTCAAGCGGCTACTGACAGACCTCATTTAGAAGATCAGTGATCGTCATCGAATTCAAGGGTGAATCAGTTCTTCCGGGCTGCCTTGAGTTCTCCTTTTGTTTAGTCCATTTCTTCGGACTTAGACTAGTGCTTTAGATAATTCTCCTGTTTAGTTTGGGTTGTACCCATTTCTTTAGACTATGGTTCCTTGTTAGAGTTTTGGTACGTTGACTTTCAGGTTCTAGACATTATTTCCGCAATCGTTTGTTAAACTTTTGGAGTGTATGGGAACTCTACTTTAATTCTTCATTTAAACCTGCTTTCGTATCTTTAAATGCGTAGTTTTATGGTTAGTTGGGTTATAGTAATGGTTCTCCCACCGGAGGGTTAGTGTGGGTGCCAATCACGATAGTCTGAGTCGTGACAGAATCAAGATCTCAATGACTAATTGAGAGTATCACCCCTCTCGTTACAAGGGCTCAATGATGGAAAACGAATCAAATTTCAAGGAGATCTTGGAAATTAATTTGGAAATATGATTAATTATCTTCTTTTTTTCAAAGATTAAATCTCTTTGGTTACTAAGTACTATCTATTCTTGAAGGAACTTCAACCTCGTCAACTTTATAAGAAAACGCTCTAAAGAAGAAGTGAGGATATACAAACAGTCTGAATTATCTAACCTTCTCCATTGTAATTATATCAAGCATTGTATTACTTAAAGTTTTACTGTGTAATAAAAATAGAGAGAAGACAAAAAACAATTACGGTAAGGTATTGTATCAACAAAGAAGAAGAGAAAAGCAGAGTGTAGACTTAGGATTTATATTTAAACTTTGTGCTCAAACCAAAATACAAAGGTTAGAAGAGAACACACTTTCAACCCAAGGGGACCGGACTAAGATATATTTGAGATCTCAACCTGTAGAAAAATATCTGGTGTAACTTTTACATTCAGCACATTTATTATTGATAACAGTTGATAACAGTTGACTGATGAACATCATTAGTTGACTGACAAGAAGAGAATAGAAAAAGGAGTAATTCATCCCCCTCTTACACTTTCAAAGTTGTCAAATATTACCAAGTGTCTGTTAGGATCGAAATAAGCAGGTATCATGCGAAAACTAGTAAAACAAACCTCAAAAGATTATGAGTAATAAGACAAACGAGAAATATACCAAAAAGACACAAAGATTTAACGTGGTTCAGTCAATCGACCTACATCCACAAAGGAGATAAGCAATCCACTATAAATATGAGAGTACAAAATATAGAAAGAAACAACTTCAATCAATTCTTTCGAGATACAAGAAGGTTCACAAATTCTCCCTCATAACCAAAACTCTCAAAACCCCAAGACTACATTGTAAATGTTGATTAAGTTAGAAGGAAAAAATCTCTATTTATAGAGTCCTAAACCTTTTCCTACAAGAATTGAACTAGTCAATCCTAAACCTTTTCCGAAAAGAAAAATCTGTTTATGATAAGAAATTCAGGGAAAATAAAACCCAACAGTGTCGACCTAGTAAAACGAAAGAGTGGTTCTCGACCGCCACTTCAAGCCTCATCATTATGGTTTGAAAAGCCTTGACATGGGGATATTCGTATATACATAAATTTTATTGGTTAAAAATTTATTCATAATTTAGATTAAATTCATGTTCATTTGAAATGAATAATTAATTTGAGTTTTACAAATGAATAAGTCTATTTTATTTAATTCAAGGTCCACTTCATCTTGAGGCTCAATTCATGTCATGTGTAAAATAACATGGCATCCCAATCAAATTCAAGACCAACAAGATGGTGCCACGTGTTCAAATGTTATGGCAATCCTAATCAAATTTCATAACCAGTCAAAAGTCGTCACGTGTCTAAAATGAAACATTTTGGCCAATTAATCACAAGAAACCTTATCACATAGAATTTTTGATAAGTTGGCCGACTAATACAAACCAATCAAAAGAAGGTAAAAGAGTTCATTTTACACTTACACTGCCTACCACCTACAACTATATATAAATAGGAATTTTACATAATTTTCTTAAAACATTCTGCAAGCATTGGCGAAAGCCTCAACATTGACTACTCGGTTATTTTAAGAGTGGTCAACAGAGCTCTTCTCGGAGATGAATCCAAAATAATGAAGTACTTCTCGAGGTTCTTAGATATCAAACAAATCTCAAGGAGATCTAAATCATCCTATATACGAGCCTCGAATCATGAAAAAATATTAAGAAAGAGTAATCAAGATAACAAGAGAATTTCACTGAGTATGTTGTTGTTATTGTATGTTAATTGCATTTAATTTTCAGCATTATGAAAATTTGAAACAACAACTCCTAATCGGTTTGCTCCAACTGCTTTGTGTTTTACTTATAGATATGTTAAAGGCTTTGTCTCGGTAAAATAGTTTATTCATGTTATGTTAGAGATTTTATACATTAGTCGAATCTATTATATTCATTTATGGTGTAAACTTTACAAAAACATTTATCAATTGGGTATTTCATTTTTGAATTTGATGACAACTTATGGAAGGATTTTTTTAAAAAAAAAGAACTGTTCTTGTGGTATGCATCTGTGGGGTTCCAGCCCCATTTTTACTAAAGTCTTAATTTGGTATAACTACATACCAACTAAATCTTACCAAGATAACTACACAGTTGCAAAGTTTGAAACTTTGGTATTTTTATGATATCATTGGTGACATCATTAGTTGTAAACTTCTTCTATAAAAGGAGCTCATTAGCTCATTTGTAGAACACACCAAGTTAGAGAGAAAATATCATTTTGAAAGCAAAGTGAGGTATTCCATAGACTATACAAGAAAAATAGTCTGTGAAGAAAAATAGAGTGTGAGCGATATTTTAGTAAGGTGGAAATCAAAAGAGTGTTATTCCTTTTGAGTGTTTAGTAGTCACTTTGAGTATTGTATTCATGACTACAGTGTAAAATTCCTTACTATAGTGATATCAGTTGCTCCTCTTTGCCCGTGGTTTTTCCCTTATTAAAAAGAGTTTCTACGTAAAATTCTTGGTGTCATTATTTTCCCATTTTATTTCCATTATTTTGACCATATATATTTTTGTGTTAGTCCGTGTTTTCTCAATAAACTGGTATCAGAGCCAAGGTTTTATCTGAGTATGCTTTGTGGTTGCAACATAGTCTGAACTTCCACATCAGAAAAGATTTACTTTGGTTTGCAATAACTATATTTTTTGGGGATAAACAATGGAAGCCAACACAAGTAGAATGGTTACTTTGAATGGTGTTAATTATGCCATTTGGAAGGGGGAAATGGAAGATCTGCTTTATGTCACGAATTTTTACAAACCAGTCTTTACCACTGTAAAGCCTGATAATAAAGCAGATGAAGAGTGGAATCTGTTGCACAGACAGGTTTATGGATTCATTAGGCAATGGGTTGACGATAATGTGTTGAACCATATTTCTGGGGCGACACATGCTCGAATCCTATGGGAGCATCTTGAAAGTTTGTATGCTCAGAAGATTGGCAACAACAAAATGTTCTTAATAAAACAGATGTTGAGTTTAAAGTATCATGACGGTTCTCCGATGACAGACCATCCTTGATGCGGATATGATAAATATTATTTGTGATGAGCCAAGCTGGGTTGTGGACACTGGTGCCGCATCTGACGTGACATCAATGAAGGATTTTTTCTCTTCATATACTCCTGGTGATTTTGGAACCTTGAGTATGGGTAATGAGACTGTTTCTAGGGTGGTTGGTATTGGTACAATTTGTTTGGAAACTAGTGTTGGAACTAAACTAGTTTTGAACAATGTGAAACATGCTCCTCTGTTGGTGTTTTGGATGATGAAGGATATGTTAGTACCAACGGTGATGGAAAATGGAAACTCATTAAGGGTTCCTTGGTTGTGGCTCGTGGTAACAAACGTTGTGGTCTATACTGGACTACGACTTCTGCTTGTGTTGATATGGTGAATGTGGTTGAGAGCAATAACTCTTCAACATTATGGCACAAGAGGCTTAGCCACATCAATGAGAAATGACTTAATGTTCTAGCCAAGAAGAAATTATTGTCATATTTCCAAAGTGCTAAATTAGAAAAGTGTGAGCACTGCTTGGCTGGTAAACAAAATAGAGTTTCCTTTAAGTCCTACCCTCATTCAAGAAAGACAGAGTTGCTTGAATTAGTGCACTCTGATTTATGTGTTCCAATGAAGACAAGGACTTTGGGTGGTGCACTCTACTTTGTCATTTTTATTGATGACTACTCGAGAAAACTTTGGGTCTATGTCTTGAAGACTAAAGATCAAGTGTTAGGTGTCTTCAAGCAGTTTCAGGCTTCAGTTGAAAGAGAAACTGGAAAAAGAAACTGAAATGTATTCGTACTGATAATGGTGGTGAATATTGTGGACCATTTGACGAATACTGCAAGCATCAAGGTATTAGACACCAGAAGACTCCTTCTAAGACTCCCCAGCTTAATGGTTTGGCTGAGAGGATGAACATGACCTTGATGGAAAGAGTTAAATGTTTTCTTTCTTAAGCAAAATTGTCGAACTCATTTTGGGGTGAGGCTTTATTGACCGCTGCACATGTTATTAATCTATCTCTTGCTGTTGCTTTGCAAAGTGATGTGCCAATTAGTGTTTGATATGGAAAAGATGCTTCCTACGACCATTTGAGAGTATTTGGTTGCAAAGCTTTTGTACATGTGCCGAAAGATGGGAGGTCAAAGTTAGATGCCAAGACAAGACAGTGCATCTTCATTGGATATGGCCTTGATGAATTTGGTTACAGGTTATATGATCCAATTGAGAAGAAACTCGTGAGAAGTCGTGATATTATTTTCATGGAGAATAAAACAATTGAAGATATTGACAAAGTGGAGAAGCTAGAATCTTCAAGTTTTGATGGCATAGTTCATCTAGATGAAGTTCCTCACACAAGTATGCATGATGTTGTTGGGCTTCATAATCATGGTAACACCCAAAATCATGTATCGAATCAACATGCTGATGTTGATAATAACAGTATCATCGATGATCCTCCTGCTCATGAAGTTATGGATGAATCAAATATTCCGCTTAGGAGGTCCACAAGACAACGGGTTCTTTCCTCTCGTTATTCACCCAATGAGTATGTGTTACTCACTGACGGGGGATAACCTGAATGTTATGAGAAGGCCATGAAAGATAAGCACAAGGATCAATGGATTGAAGCCATGCAATATGAGATGAAGTCTATGCATGAGAATCACACTTATGAGTTGGTAAAATTACCCAAGGGTATGAGAGCTTTGAAGAACAAGTGAGTGTTCAAAGTTAAAGTTGAAGAACACAACTTGAAGCCCAGGTACAAAGCTAGATTAGTTGTTAAGGAATTTGGTCAAAGGAAGGGTATTGACTTTGACGAAATATTTTCTCCTGTTATAAAAATGTCCTCGATTCGTACAGTTCTAGGTTTGGCTGCTAGTCTTAATTTAGAGATTGAGCAGATGGATGTGAAGACGACTTTCCTTCACAGTGAACTAGAAGAAGAAATTTATATGGAACAACCTGAGGGCTTCAAAGTAGATGGTAAAGAAAATTTTGTGTGCAAACTCAGAAAAAGTCTCTATGGCCTAAAGCAAGCTCCTAGACAGTGGTACAAGAAGTTTGAATCTGTGATGGGGAAGTAAGGCTATAAGAAGACTTCTTCAAATCATTGTGTATTTGTTCAAAAAAAATTCGACGATGATTTTATCATCCTCTTGCTGTATGTGGATGATATGTTGATTGTGGGCAAGGATACTTCCAAGATTGATGAGTTGAAGAAAGATTTGTGTAAATCTTTTGCTATGAAAGACTTGGGTCAAGCAAAATAAATTTTGGGCATGAGAATTACTCGTCTCAGAGATGAAAGGAAGATTTATTTGTCACAAAAGAAGTACATTGAACGTGTACTAGAGCGCTTTAATATGAAGAATGTTAAGCCAGTTAGTACACCTCTTGTTGGTCATATGAAGTTGAGCAAGAAGATGTGTCCTACAATTAGGGAGAAAAAATAGAGCATGGCCAAAGTTCTATATTCCTCCGTCGTCGAAAGTCTAATGTATGCAATGGTATGCACTAGACTTGATATTGCTCACGCAGTTGGTGTTATCAGCAGATTTCTTGACAATCCGGGAAAAGAGCATTGGGAAGCTGTGAAGTGGATACTCAGGTATCTTAGAGGAAGCTTAGATGAATGCTTGTGTATTGGAGCATCAGATCCAATCTTGAAGGGTTATACAAATGTTGATATGGCAAGTGACCTTGATAACAGGAAATCCACTACTGGATATTTGTTTACTTTTTCAGGGGGAGCTATATCATGGCAGTCGAAGTTGCAGAAGTGTGTTGCACTATCTACAAATGAAGTTGAGTATACTGCGGCTACTGAAGCCGGCAAGGAGATGATATGGCTCAAACGATTTCTTCAAGAGCTTGGTTTGCATGAGATGGAGTACATTGTCTATTGTGAAAGCCAGAGTGCAATAGACTTGAGCAAGAACTCCATGTACCATGCAAGAACAAAACACATCGACGTCAGATATCATTGTATTCGTGAGAAAGTGGAGAGTGAATCATTTCACGTAAAAAAGATCCACACAAGTAAAAATCCTGCAGATATGCTGACCAAGACGATACCGAAAGATAAGTTCGAGTTATGCAAAGAACTTGTGGGTATGATTTATCTCTAAAGAAGATGAAGATACCTCCTTCCAGTGAATGGGACTGGAGGTGGAGATTTATGGGGTTCCAACCCCATTTTTATTAAAGTCTTAATTTGGTACAACTACATACCAACTAAATCTTACCAAGATAACTACATAGTTGTAAAGTTTGAAACTTTGGTATTTTTATGATGTCATTGGTGACATAATTAGTTGTAAACTTCTTCTATAAATGGAGCTCATTAGCACATTTGTAAAACACACCAAGTTAGAGAGAAAAAATCATTTTGAGAGCAAAGTGAGGTATTCCATAGAATATACAAGAAAAATAGTCTGTGAAGAAAAAAATAGAGTGTTGAGCGATATTTTAGTAAGGTGGAAATAAAAAAAGTGTTATTCCTTTTGAGTGTGTAGTAGTCACATTGAGTATTGTTTTCATGACTACAGTGTAAAATTCCTTACTATAGTGATATCAGTTGCTCCTCTTGGCCCGTGGTTTTTTCCTTATTAAAAAGGGTTTCCACGTAAAATTCTTGGTGTCATTATTTTCCCATTTTATATCCATTATTTTGACCATATATATTTTTGTGTTAGTCCGCGTTTTCCCAACAACATCTACTTCATTCCTCTGCATATGTAATAAGTTATGAAGCCAATTTGCCCATCATCGAGACTGACTTCAAAATTTATGAGTCACATTAGCGTTGTGCGTCCACGAGACACATTAAAAATAAATTAAGGTATTTAGATATACATTTGCAAGATTGGAGTGTTAGACTTTAGGAGAAAATAACGGACTATCTAACAATTATATACATTAATCATTATATTCAATCTAACAATTAAATACATTAATCATTATATTCAATCTAACTTGATTTTGAGTTTAATTAAAGACAGATCCAAACGAAACAATGAACATCCTATACATTGGTCTCGCCAAATGCCATACTAGGAAAATAAATCAACTTACTGTGAAAATAGATGCATTTTACCTCTTCTAAGAGACTATAGATAAATAATAATCGAGACAAAATTAATATATTTTGTTTGCAGCTTGTGCTTCCCATGAGAAATCATTTTCTAAGAACATCATATAGTTGTATTTATGTTATCTAATATTTTTTTTTTCATGCTTTGACATTAACTAGATAAAAAATAATAATTTAGATATAACAATTATGCCTGAATCCGAAATAAGCTAGGACTCCAAAAAGTTAACCTACTTGGAATATAAAAAATCATTAGTGCTTTTACTTTTCTGTACGAGCCCAATACTCCTTAACAAGCATTCCAAATAATGAATTCTCTTTATTTATCAGCTTCTTTGGCTCATCAAACTCAACCAACTTCCCTGGAAAATCAACAATGATGCTGTTGAAATAATAAAAGAATAGTGGATCTTGTACAGCTGTAAAATTCTGTTATAACAGAATTGATAAACTGAATATTAGTTAGTTAGTGAACTAATCTGTATTAGCTATAAGTAGAAGTAGTTAGCTAGATATTTTGTTTTAATTCATTCAGTTGTAAAAGGATCAGCAATTATCAATACAAAGCAATCAGTTTATTTACTCTCAAAGCTCCATTCTAGATCTTAAGGTTCATCAGAAATGGTGGAAATTAACATGGTATCAGAGCTCGGCTAGAAGATTAGGAGCTGGTAAATCACTGACGACAAGCTTGTAATTGAAGGTTGCTGGTTCAATCACTTCTTCCTTCTGTAGAATTTTTTTATTTATCTGAATCTGAGGATTAACAATGGCGACACTGGATGTTAGTGATCCTCGACATCCTCTCCATTTGCAACCATCAGATAACCCTGGAAATGTGATAATTTCGATCCAGCTTAAAGGATCTGAAAATTACTCAGTCTGGAGCAGAGCAATGAAAATTGCACTGCGAGCTAAGCGTAAAATGGGATTCATCGATGGAACGTGCACCAAGGGTCTGTACAAGGATGATCTAGAAGAAGAATGGGAGCGCGTTAATGCTACAATTCTCACCTGGATCATGAATACGGTGTCGAAGGAGTTAGTAAATGGCATCGTGTATGCAGATGATGCGCATGCAGTATGGGTGGATCTTCAGGAGCGTTTTAACAAAGTCAATGGATCAAGGATCTACAATCTCCATAGGGAAATAGCCACAATTTCACAAGGTACATCTGATATCTCCTCCTATCATTCACGATTACGTTTATTGTGGGATGAATACCAGTCCTTGATTCCTGCGTTATGTGGATGCGTCACATCGAGATATTTCGTAATACATCTAGAACAACAGAAATTGTTTCAATTCATGATGGGATTAAATGAATCGTATAATGCCATTAGGAGTCAAATTTTACTTATGACG
>JAJOOS010006366.1:0-61019 GCA_029582725.1 Solanum chiquidenum
TCAAGCTTCTTCATATTCATTTTAAATTGTCGGATGTAACACAATTAAAACGAAATTACATAAAAACCCCTCATAGAACCTCATTATAAAGTCAACACAAAGTCATAGGCTCTTGCTTAACCTATCATTTTTCCGAGTCGTTACAAGTACGCTCTGCTTGCCCATCATTTTTTGTGGATGAAAGGCCGTACTAAGCTTAACACGATTGCCAAGACCCTTTTGGAAAGACTTCCAAAATTGTGAAGTGAATTAAGTACCACGATAAGAGATAATGGATAAAGGCACTCCATGCAACATTAGTATTTTCCTCAAATACAACTTAGCATAGTCCTCTGCCAAATAAGAAATCTTGAAAGGAATGAAATGAGCCAATTTCTTCATTCGGTCTACAATAACCCAAATTGAGTCATATTATCATCGGGGGCGAGGCAAACCAACAACAAAGTCCATATTCATATCATCCCACTTCTAAGTATGAATACTAATACCTTAGGATAAACCTCCCGATTTCTGATGCTCAACTTTCACTTGTTTATAATTAGGATATTTAGCCATAATTAACTGTGCAATATCCTTCTTCATCCCATTCCACCAATATAACTCCCATAAGTCACGGTAAATCTTGGTGGCTTCTGGGTGAATGGAATACCAAGAACTATGGGCTTCGGACAAGATTTGTTCCCTTAAATCATCAACATTAGGAACACACAAATGACCTTGATATTTAAGTACTCCATCTCCCCCTTTGGAAAAAGCCTCTACAAACTTTTTAAGCATTGCTTCCTTCAATTCATCAAAAGTCTGATCAAGACCTTGCTTGGCTTTCAGATCCACCACAAAAGATGATTCAGAACCATTGTGAACCATAACACAACCATTAGTAGAGTCTACTAGCTGAACACCCAACCGGGCTAATCTATGAACATCTTGAACCAACTCTTTTCTATCATCCTCAATATGAGCAACACTACCCATAAATAACTAACTAAGAGCATCTGCCACCAGATTCGCCTTACTAGGGTGATAGAGAACACTCATTTCATAATCCTTCAATAACTTAAGTCACCTTCTTTGGTGAAGATTGATATCCCTTAGATAAAACACATATGGAAAACTCTAGTGGTCGGTGAAAACGTCGACATGAACACCATACAAATAGTGCCTACAAATCTTTAAGGCAAAAACAACCGCTGCGAGTTCAAGGTCATGGATAAGATAATTCTTCTCATGAATCTTAAGTTCCCATGAAGCATAGGCAATAACTTTCCTATTTTGCATAAGTACACATCCTAGACCAATTCTCAAGGCATAAAAATAAATGACGAAGACATCAGCCCCTTCTGGTAAAATCAACACCGAAGCGGATGTAATTCTATCCTTTAATTCTTAAAAACTCTTTTCACAATCTTCAAACCACACAAACTTAGCCTTTTTGGGTCAATTCTGTCAATGGAGAGGAAATCATAGAAAAACCTTCAACAAACCTTCTGTAATAACTAGCTAAACCCAAGAAAATCCTAATATGTGAAGAGGATAGAGGTCTAGGACAACTCTTGATCACTTCTATCTTCTTAGGATCTATCTCAATACCCTTACTTGAAGTGATGTGACTCAGAAAAGCCACGGACCTTAGCCATAATTCACATTTTCTAAAATTTGAAAAAAGTTGTTGGTCCTTAAGAATTTCCAATCCTCAAATGATTGATGTTCTCATTCTCACTTCTCTAATAATTCAATATATCATCAATGAACACAATCAAAAATATGTCAATGTATTGTCGAAACACCCTATTCATCAAATCCATAAAAGCGGCAGGGTAATTAGTCATACAAAAAGACATCACCAAAAACTCAAAATGACCATATCGACTCCCAAAAGTCATTTTTAGAATATCATCTTCTTTTATCCTCAATTGGTGATAACCCGATCGGAGGTCATTCTTGGAGAAGTAACTTTCTCCTTAATGTTTGTCGAACAAATCATATTTCATTGGGATAGGATACTTATTATTAACCGTAACCTTATTCAATTGTCGGTAGTCTATACACATTCGGAGAGAACCATCCTTCTTTCTAACAAACAAGACTGGAGCACCCCATGGAGAGATACTCGATCGGATGAAACTCTTATCCAACAAGCCTTTCAATTTCTCTTTCAAATCCTTAAGTTCTGTCGGAGCAATTCGGTAAGGAGGAATAGAGATAGGTTGCGTATCGGGGAGAAGGTCAATAGTGAAGTCTATTTCCCTTTTAGGATGAATACCAGGTAAATCATCAGGGAACACTTCCGGAAACTCATTAATAATGGGGACCGACTCAATAGTAGGGGTTTAAGAATCTACATCCCTCGCCCTAACTAGATGGTAAGTGTAACCCTTAGCAATTACAAGAGACAAACTGACCCTTAGGCATAGAATTTCCCCCTTTCCACTCTAGGGTAGGCTTATTTGGAAATTAAAACTTGACTACACGAGTTCTACAATCAATAGAAGCATAATATGAGTGCAGCCAATCCATACCAAGAATCACATTGAAATCTAGCATATCAAGCTTTAACTAATCAATAAGAGTAACTATATGGGACAAAGAAAAAAGACATCTTCTATAGATCCTTTTAGCCATAATAGGATCACCAACATGATTAGAGACAGAGAAAGGATCTAACAATATATAAAGAAGAATATTAAACCTCATTGCCATATATGGAGTCAGAAAAGACAAGGTAGCATCGGGATCAAGTGTAGCATAAATATCAACTTGGAAGACTTTCAACATACTGCTAACCACATCGGGAGAACCCATGACGAGTCTGATTGGATGGAAGCAGTTTTTCTTGGGAGCATTTGAACCTGAACCACTTGGACCGGAAGAAAGATTAGGTTTAGCCCTTCGGCGCTTATCTCTTTCATTCTTAGCAACTGAAGGATAATCTCTTATCTTCTGTTCCATCTTGTTACACCCAAAAGAAGTATTGGAACCCGCTAGACACATGCCATCATTCTTCCTTCCGCACTTAGCACAAGTAGGGAATAGAGACCCACTACCATTTCCTCCTTGAGGTTTTGGGTTAGACACCCTATCCTTGTTGAACTTAGAAGGTGAATTGGAGAACCTTGACTAGAAAACCTTTGTCGGAACTTAAAACAACCATGTCCATCGGACCATGAATGTCAGAAATTGCCATTACCGGTCTTAGCCCTCTATCACTCCCTAGACCTTTCCTTAAGTTTCTCCTCTTCAATTTGTTGAGCATGAACCATGAGATGATAAATATCCATATCATTAACAAGCATGGTGGTACGACACTCTTTAACCAAAATTTTGGACACACCCGAAACGTACTTAGTCATCTTTGCCTTAGGATCGACAATCATAATAGGAGCATATCAAGACAATTGTGTGAACTTCAAAGCATATTCTTTTACACTCATGCTTCCTTGATGAAGATGAATGAATTCAAGGAATTTTGCCTCCCTCATCTCAAGGGGAAAGAACCTATCAAACAAAGAAACTTTGAAATTTTCCCAATCGAGAGGACCCGCATCATCCGGCCTTCCCTCTTTCCATTGGTTGAACCAAATTTAAGCAACATCCTTAAGTTGATAAGCAACCAACTCCTCTTTTTCCACCGACGTCACTCCCATAATCATTAATACCTTGTAAACCTCATCAATTAACTCTTGAGGATCATCCTCAACCGTAGAACCATGAAAATCTAAGGGATTCATTCTAGTAAAGTCCCTCACTCTAGATGTCGTTGTACCCATATTTAGGTTCATGGGAACTGCAACCTCCTTATTTCTTGGGCCTTCACGGCTTAGCCAAAACTTGAAAATCTACCCTAAACTTTACATTAGTCAGTTTCTCAGCAAAAGGGTCGACCGAAGCATGAGGAGCTTGAGGAGGAGCTTCTTTATTAGCATACTCTCCCGTAGCATAAGCTCTTCGAGTAGCCATATCCTATAGTCAAACTGATAAGGATTAGGAGAGAGACCTTATAGAGTTAAACTATATCGCACAACTTTAGAATAATGAAAGAAGTGGAGTTTCCTAATCCTCTTGTAGTCTCTCATTCATAAGTGTGACGCACTTCACACTCATGAACAAGACTCTACACGATGTTGCATATGAGATATCCTAGGACCATTCTAAACCTTGTTATCTGATTACTATATTTGTCACGACCCAAGGTACCCCCTAAGCGTAACATGGCGTAGAGGGCCCCGAAAGGCCCCATACCAGCCACTTAGCATTCATAACATATGAAATAGAACAAAAGAGATAAAGAACAACATTTCAAGTCCAAAAGTTTTATAAAAGTAAAGAGGAAGTCTAAAAACTATCACGTTAGCCATCTAGTACATAAGAATGAAATAGGGTTTATCCCATACATCATGTCCAAACTTGAAAGTAAGAAGGATAACTAGAAGCAATAAAAATCCATCCTCATAGCATGAGGACTCACCAAACCTCAGAATCTCTCAAATGAACCTCTAGCCATGAAACTGAGAACCCTAAATGTCGGACCCTACATTTGGGGAAATGTAAGCAAAAGTATGCGTTAGTACAAAATATATACCACGTATGATAGCCATGCATATAAATATTTAGAACATGCTAAAATGGGATATTTTCATGAGTAAGCAATGATGAAGCTAAAACATGCATCATGAGAGTTAGAAAACATTAGTAATAAAACATGATCAATGAAAGTGAATATCATCTTAAAACATACCTATGATACCTCTTGAGGTAAAATTGGTTTCATCATAACTTTGCTTGTTTAGGGGAAGTAGCGTTAGCCTATATATAAGACTATACAAGCTAGCTACATGGAATCTGGTGTTTCCCACACTGAAAAGAGTTGTCTTACTTGCCAAGGTAAGGACCATGAACTTCTAGCTATTGTGGATCCACTACTTAATGTCTAACTAGACAATCCTATGTTGGCATATAGTTTATGGGACTTGGGTAATTGCCACTTGTCCAATCGATACTAAGCTTAATTTCCACATAATTGTTCTTAATCCTATTCATCTTAGATCTTAAAGGAACATGGGTAATCTCCTCGTGTCATTACATCACATAACATGGGTAATATCCCCTTGTCATTCAATATAGAGCATGCGTAATCGCCTCTTCCCTCAACATTAGAATAATTCCTTAATCATTGGTTAATTTTAGGTGAGAAGACCTTTCAACCAATGGATCCCTTATTATGTTAGAAAACCTTTCACAATCATGCTTTCATGTGTATATGAGAAATCATTTCAATAACACACAAACAATTTGTCACGCCCCGAGGCTACCCCCTTAATGTAACACGGGACCTAGGATCATGAGTGACCCCAAGCTAACCCTATGTATGGCATATAATAAGCATACTATAACATAACTGAGTAAAACATATACTATGAGGAAGCTAAATAGTAGATGACTGAAAATGGGGAATACCCAAAACTGATCTGAATATATATAAAACTTACTAACAGTTTAATGATACTAAACATTCATTCAAAGCTAAAGTTGAATATAATATTATGTCTGAAAAGCCTGTACTGAATAGAGTTGTTGGGACATGCCCCAGCTAACTATAGCAAAACTTAACACTGAAATAAAAGACGGAATATGGAAAACATGTCTATTGTCCTTGAAGTATGAGGACTCACCACTGAAGCTGTTGAATACGGATCGAGAACCGATTTATGCGTGATCAGGATGCTGAATACCTGAACCTACATCATGAAATGATGTAGCGCATAGTATGCGTCAGTACTTGGAATGTACTGAGCATGCAGGATATAGATAATAGATGAAAAAATATATAGGATTAATAAAGCATAATTGAGCAATGATATAATCTGAACAAAATATAAATATCAAACAATAACTGAAATTGAACTGAACTTAATGCAATGACTAAGTATTGATTATGAACATAACATACTAAGACTGAATACTGAAGTATAAACTGAAAACCTGGTCAAATGCACTAGAGTCTGACTGTGGGAGCTACTATTAACCGACATAAAAGCACGTGAACTAAAAGCGGAGTTTGATGTATACGCCCTATTAAGAGGACCCAATATACCTTGCCAGGGGTATAAAAGCATGACTCTCGTGATCACTAAATTTGATGCCCACTAAAGGGACTTTTACTCTTATGGGGGCACGCAGTTCTAGGACTATGAGGGTAAGTTGAACCCTAGTCCAACTCGGTGCTAAGCCTTCTCCCAATTGGAAATGTGTATGATATAACATAACTGAAATACTGGATAGCTTAATATTTTGACATGCTAACTCAAAATTCAACATTCATATTCTGACAATGCGACAATTGAAATCTGGAGAATGATTATTTTTTTAACTAACCCACCAAGTATAATTCATGAACTAAAAGAATTGATACAACTAGGTTTATGAGTATAATGCAAAGGACTAAGCAAACTTTCCAAGAAACAAGCTAATTCGATTTAGGATACTATAACAGCTAAATCACAACAATTATCTAAGGTTTTAGAAACCCTAGGTCTAAACAAGATATAGAGAATCAAGAATCTGACTAAGTTATAGGGACCTAGTTGATGAAAGGAGTCTACTAGTGAAATCCCACATACCTGGTCATGAAATTCATAGAAAAATCCTTTGTATTTTGGGAATAAACTGAAGAAAATATTTGGCTTCTTCTTGAGGGATTGGTCGACTTTTTCTCCCCCTTTTGCTCTAAGGTTTGGTGAATGAGGGTTAAAGGTAATATATAAATTAAAATATTAGGATTAAACTGACAAAAATGACATAGTTTAGGGATAAAAATATTAGGAAAAGAGCCAATTACCCTTAAGCTAAAAGTCAATTGCCGACCTATAGACCCCGATCAACGGTCCGTCGATATACCTACGGTCCGTCCTGCATGACCGTCAATTAGGTAAGAGGCTTGAATCCTGAGGTCTTTAACTACGTACCTTGAACCATGGACCGTCGACCCAACAACGATCCGTAGTTCGAGTAGTAGGTCATGGTTTCCTGGGGATTCTGGGGCTTTTAACCACGGGCTATCAACAACAGACCACAGTTTGATCGAGGGTCCATTGGTCAGGCCGTGGTCCTTGACTTTCTGGGAGAATGCTGAGGTGATCAACCACGAACCATACCTACGGTCCATGGACCCATCCACGGGCCATGGGTGGACTTCGTTGGTGGAACCTGCAACTTCTAGAAAATGCTGATATTCTTCTTTCTTGATCCGGGGTGTTACATTATCTCCCCCTTGGGAACATTAGTCCTCGAATGATGTCTAAACATACTGAGTAAGGAGGGATGCAACTGCAATCCCTACCACTAATTATTGGAAACTAATATCTAACTAAATTAAGTTCTGAGAACATTCAAATATGCTAAAATGCAGGAATAACTGAGGGAACAAGATATTTAGATTAACTTTATGCAAGAGTAAGCTGAAACACTTGAGGGGAACTATTACCTCTAGATGAAATAGAATCAGAAGGAAAGAGGTGACGATACTTGGCCTTCATGGCTTCTTCTGCTTCCCCTTCTCTTTCAGTTATAGGGGTGTACCTTTGTCTTTGAAGAAACAAGTAGCTCCCTCTACGGACTCACTCTTCCACAAGACCTTCACATAAGCTACTTCTTTATTCCTCAACCAACGAACTTGATGGTAAAGAATCTTAACTGGCACCTCTTCATAAGTGAGACTATCCTTCACAGACACACTTTGTAAAGGTACTATTGATGTCGGATCACCCACACACTTCTTAAGCAAGGAAATGTGAAAGACTCGATGAACCGCTGCTAGTTGTAAGGACCTACGTAGCTGGGACTGAGCCACCTTTTCTTGCGAATCTCATCACCCCCTTCATAAGTGACACTTTGAAGAAAACCCAATTATCGATTTCAAACTCTAAGTGCCTTCTCCTAACATCTGCATAGGACTTCTGAGAACTCTAGGTTGTCTTTAGTCTATCTCTATAGGTTGAACTTTCTCCATAGCCTCATGAACCAAATGTCGCCCAATCAAGGCTGCTTCACCTACTTCAAACCAACCAACAAGAGATTTGCATCTACGTCCATATAATTCCTCATACGAGGTCATCTGAACACTAGAATGGTAGCTATAATTATAGGTGAACTCTATAAGAGGTAGGTGATCATCCCGACTTCCCTTGAAATTGATCACACAAGCTCTCAACATGTCCTCTAAGGTATGAATGGTATGCTCTGCTTGACCATCCATTTGTGGATGATATATTGTAGTGAGATTTACCTTAGTGCCCAAACCTTTCTGAAATGATTTCCAGAAATGAGAGGTAAACTAAGGACCTCTATTTGAGATTAGAGATAAAGGAACCCCATGCAGCCTGACTATCTCATTAATGTAGAGTTTAGTGTAGTCCTCCGCTAAATCCATAGTTTTAACATCTAAGAAGTGAGCGAACTTAGTAACTCTGTCCACTATCACCCAAATGGAATCATGATGTCTGCGAGTACGAGGTAAACCTGTAATGAAATCCATGTTTATCACATCCCACTTCCATGTAGGTATTTTAATCTCTTGATTCAAACCTTCTGATTTCAGATTTTCTACTTTAAACATTGACAATTAGGACACTTAGCCACAAAGTCTTCTATATCACTCTTCATGTTGTTCCACCAAAAGACTTCCCACAGATCACGGTACATCATAGTGGCACCTAGATGAATAAAATACGTGAAGTTATGGGCTTATGTAAGGATCTGCTGCCTCAAGTCACCCATCATAGGAACACATAAGCAACCCTGGTAACGAACACACCATCTACCCCTTGGGAGAAAACCTCAACTTTCTATTGATGAACTGCATCCTTCAATTGAAGCAATATAGGATCATTGTCTTGTTTTTCCTTAATCTCCGTTACCAATGAAGATTCTGATCCATTTTGAACTACCATACCACCATCTAGTTTGTCCGTAAGGCAAACTTCTCGGCGAACAAGTCGGTGAACCTCTTTGGCTAACTCTTTATTTCTTCCTCAACATGTGTTATATTAGTCATAGACAGTTTACTGAGAGCATCACCCACCACATTGGCCTTACCCAGATAGTATAACATTTTCATATCATAATCTTTGGTGAATTCAAGTCATCTCCTCTGACGAAGATTCAACTCTTTCTGTGTGAACACATACTGGAGGCTCTTCTTATATGTGAAAACATCAACATGAACCCCGTAGAAGTAATGTCTCCAAATCTTTAGGGCAAATATTACTGCTGGAAGCTCGAGGTCATGAGTCGGGTAGTTCTTCTCATGGACCTTAAGTTGTCTAGAAGCATAAGTTGTAACCTTTCCTCGCTGCATCAACACATAACCTAGGCCGACCCTAGATGCATCACGATAAATCATATATCTATCTGAACCATCTGGTAGGGTCAAGATAGGAGATGTGGTCAACTTAGTCTTCAGTTCTGAGAATCTTTTGTCACACTCATATGACCACTAATATTTGACCTTCTTTTGAGTCAACTTGGTAAATGGGAAAGCTATAGATTAAAATACTTCAACAAATCTCCTATAATAACTGTCCAAACCCAAGAAACTTCTTATATCTGTTTGAGAGGTGGGTCTGGGCCATTGCTTCACTCCCTCTATTTTCAGAGAATTCACTTGGATTCCTTCTCTAGACACCACATGACCAAGGAAAGTGACCGACTGTAACCAGAATTCACATTTGTTGAACTTAGCGAATGACTAGCTATCCTTGAAAGTTTGCAACACAACTCTCAGATGAGTCACATGCTCATGCTCATTCTGAGAGTAATTAAAGATATTATCAATATAGACGATAATGAACAAGTCCAAATACTGCTTGAACACCCTGTTCATTAAGTTCATGAAAGCTGCAGGAACATTTTTTAGTCCAAATGACATAACTAAAAATTCATAATGACCATACCGAGTTCTGAAGGTTGTCTTCGAAATGTCACTATCTCTGACTCTGAGGTGATGATAGATGGACCTCAAGTCTATCTTTGAAAAATGACTAGCACTCTGAAGTTGATCGAAATAGTCATAAATCCTGGGGATAGGGTATTTGTTGTTGATTCTAACTTTATTCAATTGCCGATAGTCAATGCAAATTCTGAAGGAACCATCTTTATCTATCACGAACAACACTGGAGCACCTCATGGAGAGATACTGGGCCTAATGAATCCCTTTTCTAGAAGGTCTTTCAACTATTCCTTCAATTCCATAAGCTCAGCTGGAGCCATTCTATAAGGAGGAATCGAAATGGGCTGGGTATTTGGAAGGAGATCTATTCTTTGGGAGGAACTCCGGGAATATCTTCTAGAAATACTTCTGGGACGTCATTTACTACTGGGATTGACTCAAGAGTAGGGGTTTCAGAGTTAGAATCCTTAACCCGAACAAGATGATATATATAGCCTTTGGAAATCATCTTTCTGGCTTTAAAGTAAGCAATAAATCAACCCATAGGCACTGAACTACTACCCTTCCATTCTAAGATTGGCTCGTTTGGAAATTGAAACCGAACAATCTTAGTTCTACAATTGACTGAGGAATAAGAGAAATGTAACCAATTCATGCCTAGAATAATATTGATATCTACCATTTTTAACTCTACAAGATCCACTGAGGTGATTTTCTTATAGACTGTGATAGGGTAATTTCTGTATACCCATCTAGCTATAACTTGGTCACCAACTGGAGTAGAGACTGAGAAGGGTTTTGAAAGACTTTCTAGACTGACACCGAAGTTTACTTCTATATAGGGTGTCACAAAAGACAGAGTAGCCCCTGGATCTAACAATGCATAAACATCTAAATGAAAAACTCGTAACGTACCGGTGACCACATTAGGAAAATCTTCCTGATCTTGGCAAGCCTGGAGATCATACAACTTGTTCTGGCACTGATTGCCACATGTACCAAATGACACACCCTGATGAATTGGGTGACCTATTGGTGCTGTTGGAGCTGTAGACTGGGCCCTATTATTGTTACCTCCTTGACTCTGCCTGTAAAAAGAGCAAGCCTTCAACCTATGGCCAGACTTACCACACCCGAAGCATCTTTCCTTTCCTACAGTACACTCGCCCAAATGGTTCTTACAACTATGAACAAGTTGGAAAAGTCTAATTACCCAAAACACTCCCCTAAGACTTGGAGCATGATGCTCTACCTTTATGATCCTGTCGAAACCTAGGGGATGGAGAACTAACTGATGAAGGTGCTGAGGCGGTAGACCTATACTGAAACTATGAGTGATTTCCACCACCCGATTTCTGTTGAGAGTACTCATAGTTGCCTGTTCTAGCCTTTTTATTGTCCTTAGACAGTTCCCTAATCTTATCTTCCTCAACTTGCTGAGCATGAGTCATAAGACTAGAGATATTTATATCCTCTAAAAACATAGAATTCCTGCACTTTGTCTTCACCAAGTCATATACCCCAAACAGAAACTTACTCATATTGCCCTTAGATCAGCAACCATGTGTGGAGCATACCTGGAGAGTTGGGTGAACTTCTCCCATATTTTTGGACTGACATTGTACCCTTCTTCAAGTTTATAAAATCCCGAGCTTTAGCCTCTCAACTTCCTTGGGAACTGTAATGACTCAGAAAATGATGGGTTGAACTAGAACCTTAACGTTTGGGTTAGAGTGAGTTTAAGTTGATATCTAGGCTCTTTTAGAACTAAAATGAGTAAGGAAGAAGCCTAGGGTTCAAGCAAGGGCCTAAGCTACAAATATAGAGTGAAGGATACCTTGTTCTTTGATGGACCTAGTTGGCGATGGGGCTGCTTGATCGCCCAAAGGGATTGGTGAGTTGCCCTTATGCCAGTGGGATCACATAGTTGGCTGTCCCCATGACCTAGCTGCTGGAAATTTAGGAGAGCTAGGTCGGGGCTCGCCTACCAGGTTGGCGAATCTCCCATTGGTCCCCCACATTGCCTAATGAGCTGCGCATTTAGGGAGCACACTGGAAAATTGGGCAAGCCAAGGGTCCACATGGCGAGTGGCCTAATGCCCTTGGTGAGCCATGAGAATCAAAGGGCGAGGTAAGTTGGGTAAGGTGTAAAATTTTAAGTTAAAACTTTGTGGGTCCTTAGTTCTTTTCCAAAGCTGAGTCCACATTATTTTATTCCTTTTGTAGTGTGTATATAAACTTTTTAGACTTGAAATCCCTTGAACTAAGTCACTTTTTAAGAAAACCCAAAACAAATCAACAAAGTTCTTCCTCTAAAAATTTATGTCTCTAAAAGTTCCCAAAGAAGAAGAAGACGAAGAAGTGGGAGCTAGGGTTTGTGGATTCAAGGTGTTTCTTCATCAAATTTCGTGAGGATTTAATAGAAAGGGATGGTAGTTTTCATCCTTGACTTAGTTTCTTTAAAGGAGCCAATTTCAAAATTGATTTCAAGTCTCCAATGTTTTGCCCAAACCCCTAGTTTTCAATCTTGGCATGGGTTCGATTTCAAACGATTTTCAAATGATTTATTGCATTGAATTATGAGTGAATTGTGGATTTAAAGATGAACTAAGATTATTTCTTCCTAGAACCCATGTTTTCTCCCAAATTATTAAGTGTTGAATTGATATTGGGAATCAGTTGATTATAAAAGTATGATTGAATTGTTGATGTTTTATATTGGATTAGTTATTGAATCAAGTAAATTTCTTTATCTATTGTAGTATCTTTGATTTATGGGTTGATGTTGTTTCATATCACTAAGGGGCAATTTCATTAAGGCTTATGTATGATTATGATATGAACTATATGTGTGTGATCTCAATGAAAGTGTTATGATTATATTTAGAATGTAATTGTGTTATTATTGAATGTTATTTCTCAATTAACACCTATGAAGGATGAGTCTATATGTGAAAGGTTATTCTCACATACACACACACTGAATTGTACTCTAATGAATGATAGTGACATGTTTTGAAAGGACTTTCTCACAATATAGGATTCTTAGTTGAAAGGCTATTCTCATATTTGAATCTATGAGCTATACAATGAATGAATATTGGGTTTGAGATGTATACCCAACCGTAATTGAGGCGGGGTATCTAGTAACAATCTTTTATTCCATAATGATGACTAATGTAACGAATGATAAGTACTCCATGGGAAATAATGCTAAGCACCGAGTGGATAGTGATAAGAGATAGAAGCTCTCACGTGAGTTGAGACTGGGTTTTTAGTAAAACTCTCTTGAGATGGATGCCCTCACGTGAGTCGAGGCAGGGTATCTAGAAGAAATATCGTTATCCCATAACTATGTGCCCACATAGGATATTAGCTAGTGGATCCACCTAAGCTAAAAAGTAATGGTCCTACCTTAGTCAAGTAGGAATCCCTTATCCGGTGAATGTGACACCTGGATTCCATGAATTGCTCACATGGTCTATGTTGGTTAAGGCTTACCCCCACAAAGAATGTTAATGAATTATGGCTTCTCAAGAATGTACTACTTAGTATGGGTGGTAGTATGGGATGCCATCTATGCATTGCACATGTAGACTTTGAGAGTAGTCATGGTGTGTTCCTTTATGTTATAATGTTAAATAAAATGAATATGCTCTTATGAGGATGCTAATGGAGAATGTTGGTTTAATATCTAATGAATGAAGGTGTTCTTAATGAAGCTAATGGGGAATGTTGACTTATGAATGTAATGAAATGATGCATGCTATACTTGGATTGTATTATGAGTTAGTTCCTTGTCATGACTTATTGATATGAAAGTCCCTTGTCTATGGTGGCTTCAAAGGATTACTTAGTGTGAGTAATACTATGGGATGCTACTCATACATTGCACAAGTATGACTTAGAGTTTCCCTAGATGATGGTCCTAATGTGATGATATGACTTATGTAATGTTTATGTCTCTTATGTATGGGTGTTGAGTAAAGATGGAAAGAATGAATGGTAAGTTTACTTTTTGTGGCCTTAAGTGGTATCTAGTGTGGATGGTGGTATGGGATGGTATTCATACTTTGCACAAGGTATGGCTTGGGGTTACTTGAGGTCAAAGCTTAAGGTTGAAATGTGTTATATGTTGATTATGTTCTAATGTGGTGAAATGACTTGTATGTTGATTATGTCTTGTATTATGCCTCTTATGCTTACGTTCATGAAGTTTTCTCAAAATGGCTTATATCATGAATTTCAAATAAAATGTTCGTTTTAAGCATGTTTTTGCATGGCTATCACACTTAGTACTTAATTGTGCTAACCCATATTCTTTACCTTTATGAAGTGTGGGGATTGGTACTCGATTTGATTCTCTCTAGTTGAAGCTTGAATTTGAGATTCTTCCAAAGCAAAGTGGTATGTCCTTATAAATCAAGGACAAGTATTGTAATTTCCATTTCTTTCATGTAATAGGCATTTGTTAGTCTTTCGATTGTAAAGGTACGTGTCCCTACTTTAGTTTTCAAGATGTTGTTTAGATGGCCATGTGAGATAAGAGACTTCCACTATTTTTTATTGTATGGTTTTAAATAAGTTTAATTTAGTACAATTTTCCTTATATCGAATGTTATGAATGCTATGTGGCATGTACGAGACCCATTCGGGGTCAAGTACGCCGTGTCGCTTCCGGGGTGTAGGATCGGGTCGTGACAAACATGGTATCAGAGCATACGATTTTGGAATGGTTTTTAGGATTGATGTCTCACAAGTCACATTTAGTAGAGTTTTGTTCATCGCTGTGAGTCGCGACACATCTATGAGTGAGAGGCTATATGATGTTAGGAAACTACACTTCTTTCATTATTCTTGAAGTTGTGCCATAGAGTTTAGATCTATGCTCAACAAATTAAGGAGACAAAACTTAAGAAAATGAATAAGAAGGTAAAAAGAGCTAGGCTCGATGAACAAGTTCAAGCAAGATCCAAAAAGAGGTTGTACAACCAAGATTCCTCAATGATAAAAAATGATAGGGTGTCTAACCCTAATTCCCAAGGAGGAAAAGGAAGTGGTTCTTCTTTTGAAAGATCTATATGTGCCAAGTGTGGGAAGCAACATTTGGGTAAGTGTCTTGCCAGCACAGATGGTTGCTTTGGGTGTGGAAAGAAGGGTCATAAGATGAGAGATTGCCCAACACTCATGGAAAAAGGGAGATAGACCAACCAAGCTTCTCTTGATGGTCCGGATCCTAATCCTCCAAAGAAATATCGTTTCTATGTGCTTCAAGCTAACAAGGACAAAGGAGCTTATCCGGATGAAGGCACCAGTATGTGGTAGTTCCTTATAGTTGTGAATGTCTTGATAAGGTTCCTATGTTGTTTTCATGTTAGCCTTAGTTGGGTTTACTACTAAGTGGGGGATAGTATGTTGAATAGTATGGTTATTTAAAGTTTCGATATCCTTATCTCTTTCCTCCTATTCTTATTCAAGCTTGAGACCAAGAGATTCCTTGTAGCTTGTTTCATGTTTTGGAGTCATGTGTGATTATGTGTCTCCATGGTCTCCTTATGTTATGAATGTTCTTAATAAGTTTATGTTTATATGATAAAATGAGTTTTTATGATTATGTTCCTCATATTGATGTGCATCTATGATGAGTTGCCTAAATGTTTCATGAGGTTGATTGTTGAACATGCCTAAATGAGCTTTTATGAAGAAATTGCATAATGTGCTTAATGATGTTATGATGAGCATGATTTGAGTTGGAGAAGGTAATTCCTCCAATGAAATGAGAAATACTGATGTTTTCGTGCATAATGAGTTTGTAGATGTAGTTCCTACTTCCTTGTGTTGGATTGAGCTTTTTGATGTGGAGTTGATGTTTCCTCCTATGGTTTTGTGCATTTTTTATGATCTTGCATGCATGATGGGATGCTAGTCTCGAGTCGTTTTTCCTTTAAAATGTTTAAAGATATCATTCGAGGACTAATGTTCCTAAGGGGATGTGATGTTTGCGTAATCAAGACACAACTTCCAATGCAAGTGTCAATGATAGTACAATAGTAAAGTAACCCAACTACGGGTTGGGGTCGAGTCACAAAGGAGCGGTTCCTGAAAAATTAGTGGTTAAGCGCGAAAGTGCTAAAACTAACCGTAGCTAAAGACTTTTTAGCGAATAAAAACATGAAAAATTAAAGGGTTTGACACGAATGTCAATTAGCAATGGGGGGTTTGTAAACAAGTAAAGAGCAAAATCAACAAAAATAAAGAGAGATACGAATATGGAGACGGGATTCTTGGGATGCGATAGGAATACGGGCTAAAATAGATAGTTAATTTGTTGAATATTTGTGACTAGGCCAGACTATAGTGAGGGTAAATTCTCTCTAGAGCAACTTACCCCGAATCAACCTAGTTTCTTTCGAACACCGAGTTGCCGCTTTAAGCACAGCCTCCGCCTTAGCCCACTCACTCTCTCGAGCTGAACCTGATGTCGACCCAATCCCACCGGCCATTAATTTAGCAGTCTTAGTTTTACGACCTCTCTTTCGAGCAAGCCGAAAACACAAAGGTGAATCGTATTTGCCACTACAATATCATTAAGTTCCACCACAAATACTAAATGAAATCACATTTACACAACAAATAAACCATCAACAAGCAAGACCCAACATATAATCTAACCCATGTTCACAAAATCACACCCCAAGAATTGGGGTTTTAGCTAGACATGTAAAAGAGATAAAAAGTTATACCAATTTCAGTTTCCATCAATGGGTATGCAAGATGAAGTCTTCAAACTAGTCAAGAGTGAAGAATCCACATGACCCAATTCCAAAATCTTAGAGTTCAAACCCTTTGAATCTTCAAGATCTTCAAAAACCCTCTCTCAACTTACAGAGAATATTGTCTCTCAAAATTGTATTCTAAACTTAATAGAACTAAAACTTGACTACTAAGAATAAAAACTGAACTAGTATTTTTGGTTTTCAGAAAATGTGTTGCAAAGGAGCCATTCAGAGCAGTTAGTCGGGTCCGCCCTTTGGTCTGCTTCATCGCATTTCAGCTCTTGCCTTCAGCATCCTCGTGTCCTGGATCATTGGGTGGTATAGTACTGCTTTGCGGAACTTCTCAGTGACACACTAACTGCTCCATTTCACTGCCGATTGGATCTTTTCCTTCAGGGCTTAGCACACTTGAACAAAAGGTAAGGATAAGACCTTTTGGCGACTCGCCCAACGAGTTCGGCGATTCTCACATCTTCATTTCTTCGTTCTTTTAGCTGTCTTTGTTCCTTTTTGCTAAGTAGTGTCCATGCTTTCCCTCAAACTCCAAATACCTAAAACTTAAGCGGTTTTATCAGATATTGAGACAAAATATGCATTTGAGGACACTAATTCTATCAAAACATAGCTCTAAATGACTCCAATTTGTGGACTCATCAACACCCCAAACTTAAACTTTTGCTTGTCCTCAAGCAAACTCAAGTTCAACCGTTCAAAAAGGGTGTCTCGAACAGTGCTACATAAGGCTCAATTATGAATGCACACAACAAGACTCAATTTACTTATGCAAAGATCAACTGTGCACTAAAAGATTCAAGTTGTGACTCACCAATATCAAAGAATTTCATGCTCACAATACATGCTTCAAATGCAAGCTCAAGCTCAACCAAAGTGTTCAAAAGCCCTCACACAAGGAATGATTCCATTTTCACACACAATGATTTGCAATTTAAAGCTTCGGAATCAAATGCAACGCTCACACTCACAAAGATGAACACGATGCATACTTTCACCCGTAGGTTTACCCGTATTTTCCGATCAACATTTGTTTCAGCTCGATCAAGATCAAAAAGGTCTTTCCAAGGTTTGTAATGGGTCTGAGTGCAAAGGTATGGTCATTTAGGCTTAGTAACTTTTATCATCATGAGATGTGGTATTCACAACACTTCTTTTCCTCTTCCTTCATCATTTTTGCTAGTGATCATAAGTCATCCCATTATTCACTTCTCATGGATTTTTGGAAACCCCATTTTCTTTATATCTTCACACTTTATTCCTCAACTTTTTCATTCTTTTTATTTTCCTTTCTTTTTTCTCTTTTTTATTTATTTATGGAGGGGTTCCATTTTTCTCAAAATCATGGATAAGAAGGACTTTCTTGAACTTCTTGATTTACCTTTTCTTTTCACCACACCCCAACCTAAGCTTTTGGCCTAAGTTGGCTATTCAAACTAACCACAACTTCATGAGGATTATGGGTAATGGATAAAGAAAGGTTATGATTTCATCAAGTTTCTTCCAAAGAAAGGTAAGGCTTAAGGGGTGTTACAAAGAGGTTCACAAATGCTAACAAGGTAGGCCACAAAGAGGTATATGTCAAATTGGCTCATACTCTTTAAAGTTGCCTAATATCATATCAAGAGATAACCTTACTTGGTCAACCGGAACAACGGGGCAAATTCTAGGATCTATCATGCATGTTTCAAAGTATGCTCATCACACGAAGCATTGACACTACAGTCAAACAAGACTCAACACTTTCGCTAGGTTGCAATGATCATTACAAGAGACTCAATTTGATACTAGGCTAGTCATAACGAGATGCAAAGAGTTCATATATTATCTATGGAACTTCATTTGGTCTCATCGTAGCTGCGCATTCATGTTAGTTCGATTAATAGCACTATTCAAGTTATCGATATTGATCAGAACCGAGACTTAAATTTTGCAAAAGATCAGCCACATTCAACACACGAGAGGTAGGAAAAAATTTCAGACGGGTCAAAATCATTTTGCAATTTAAAATAAAAGGAGACACAAGCTCAAATATCCACAGAAAGCAATGTTTACACAATTTAAGCACAAAGCCCAAATATCAACAAAACACGAACATCAATAGCACACAAAGGTGTGCCTCAACCCACCACAAATAAAAACATTTGTCCTCGGATGAAAATAAAACAGAATCTGAAATGTCAAATAAAGAAAGACAGAGAGGGAGGTAAAGAGGGGATCCTGGCTATTTGGTCGCTCCTTCTGTCCGGGCTTCAGTTGATGGGAGTGACTGCAGAAGGACCAACTGCACTGGATCCAGTAACAGGTGCTAAGGAAGCCTGCACAGGAGCATCTATCATAATTGCTTCTATCTTGGTCAGATCTTCATCTGCTGCTCCCTCAGTCTCCTCATGCATTTCTTCATCAGTCTCTGCTTCTGACTCAGGATCGACTGTCTGCTTCGCTCTATCCCCATGTCCAGTAGTGGTCTGAGGCATCTCAGGAACGTCTTGAATCTCCAGTGTTCCAAAGACCATGGACACATAGTTGGACTTCAGCTGGTCTACATCTTTTCGCAGGTCAGCAATGGCAGTTTTTAAAGTCATCACCTACTCTGTGGACCCTTGGTTGTTCTCACACACTACTATCCTAGCCGCTAGGGCATCAATGGTAGTGCTCAGAGGTGTCACCTCATCATCTAGGGCAATCTGGATCATGCCTGGAACAACTACCTCTAAACTGGCAGTTGGACGATCAGCAGAAAGGTCCAGATGTCCTATCCGAAGTAGGGAAGCCTGGGTGAGTGGAGGCTGGGAAACAGAAGCAACATCAGTGGGTCTAGGAGATTGTGCAACAACATAAGAACCTGGAGTATCAGCAGGAGTAGTAGTGGTAATGGATATACCTGAAAGCCCAGGGGCCGGAGTAGGCAGATGTGCCTCTGCAGGTGATTATTCCGTGTTTTCTAACTCCACCGATGCTGCCTTCTCCCTTTCTACTTGATCCTTAAGGTACTCAACTTTGATCCTCTAGATATCAGTAGAGGCTGTGGGCATCACTTCCACATTCTTCTTGGTATCTCGAGGTACCCGAGCTTGTTTGCACAATTTTGTGATCAATACTAGAATGGAAGTGAGGTCCGGCTCTGCCTAGCATGCATAAGTATCTCTCAAGCAATTAATTGTACCCAAGTTTATCTGAGTTTCCTCTATGATGCAACCCAGGCAAGTTGCCTTGGTAAGGCGAAGGATCGATTCATTATAGGATCGCATGATTGTACTACTGATAAAACTGAACCAGAACCTTGAGGCTATGTTTAGTTCTTTCTTTTCAATCGGAACTCCTTCTGCCAACCACTTCGGAGTCTTGTCTGAAATTAGTGGGGCTAACCATTTTTTCATCTCATTGATCTTCTATGTTCTGATCAAGTGTTAACAGTGATCCCTAATATTCGTGGACATGCCCAAGACTCTGTTGATCGCCCCACTATCACACTTCACCCTCCTGCCTCTAACAACCACATAGTCCACTTCTTTGAAGGCTGCTGCTAGCTGCTTTATATGGGGTATTAGTGCACTGTATGCACTGTAGAACTCTCTTACCCAGTTTGGAATTTAAGGGCCATGGGGTTTGGTGAAGATTTGGAACTTGTGGTATCTTAGGCACTCCATTATCTTTGGGTGCCTCTCTATAACCCCGTCTATGGACAAACGCTTTTCCTCCATAATTTTCCTCAACCCCTACTCGATTCATTGACTTAGGCGGAGGACCCTGTACTGGAGGCGCTAATACCATTGCCTGTACTGGAACTGGAGGTGTAATAGTGGTAGGCTGGGGAGTCCTGACACTGGATGGATCATTCAACTTCTTAGTTTGTTTCTCAGCCCTCTGTGCTATTAACATATCATCCTCATCAGAACCCACACCTTCGCTTTCAAATTGGTTGGGGTAATTTCTATAAAAGCCATCACTGTCAGTTCTTGCTTCTGATAATTTAAGGGTCTTGTCTTTGCCCTTGCCTTCCCAACCAGTTGTGGAAATTTTAGCAACCTTCCTTTTGGATGCAGTTACATCCTCATTGATACAATCCCTTTTTTTTTACCTTGAGGTGGCCTACTTCTTCCTTCAACTTTAGATCTAGCCATTTCTGCAAAGAATTGGGAAGAAGTTAAAACAACTAAAGCAAATTTGAAGGGACACAATTGCATATAAACTCGCCGAATAGATCAGCGAATCGCCATGTTGCTTTGGCGAGCTAGGCCGAGTTCGTCTATAGGAGTTAGCTAAAAAAATTTAACAAGTTGGCGATGGAAAAATCCTTTCTGCGAGTCACCGACTTCTTTCAGCGAACAGGGTTTTATCTACCGAAAGATATAGTGCAGACAAAGAGCGATCAAGGAGACTTTCAACGAGTTGCCGAATGCTTTTGGAGATCAAAGACTTCTCGCCGAAAGTTACAGAACCCATATCACATGTAGCATGAAATTAAAGGCGAGATGGGGTCATTAGGCGAACTGCCCAGTGGTTTGGTGAGCTCGACCCAGCTCGCTAAACTGCCCAACGTGCCTATTTCAAACCTATCTTCTCGACTTCAACCCCGCAAACCCTAAAAACAAAATTAAACTATGCACTAGTACAATTAAGCTCAGGCCCATAACACTTAATCATCATAAACACCACGCAAACACAACCCCATAAGATTTAACTCAGTTTTACGCGAAACAAAAAGGGAGTTCAAAAATCAAGATAAAATGGGTAAGATTTACAAATTGAACTCGACGTTTTCAACAATCTAAATCTATCAGAGAAGCCCATCACACATCAATTCAATAAGCCCAATTGAATAAGAGAACAAATTTTTCAAAGTAGCCTCGGCATTCGAGAAAAACAACCTTTTATGCTGATTGAAGTACTTTGAAATACTAGGAGGCAATGTAATCCCAAGTTCGAACACCAATCGATGACTAAAATAACAGGAATGCAACAATAATGAAAATTACTTACTAGGTGAAGATTTGCAAAAGTTGAAATCGAGTGGAAAATGAAAATTTGTCAAACTTTGAAACCATTGGCCTTTAAAACTGTCCAGTTGTTGCCCATTTGACAACATTAGTCATGACCACCAAACTACTCGGCGTCGAGTAGTCACCTTCCTCGCTGAAATTTACAGAACCCTCAGTTATTATGGCAGTTCAAACGGCAGTCTTCGTCGGGATCGCCGACATGGTCGGTGATTCGCCAATAATTTTCTGAGGTCACCGAGTTTTACAAACTCCAATGTAAATTTGTCTTGAGTCTAACGGCGGTCTAGTTCGGGGTTACCAAACCCTTCAGCGATTCGCGGAATGGACCTATAGATTGCCAATCTACAGTTGTCCATCACTCTCCATATTTCAACCTGCAAAATCAATACACCATTATTTCTATAATAAAACAAAGCATTTATGACCTTGGGTTGCCTCCCAAGAAGCGCCTTAGTTAATGTCGTGGCACGACGTGAATCAGCCATTAAATTTCAGTATTGGGGGTTGTCTCATTTTCATGAGGCCACCCCTCTATTGGATCCGAGTTGGGCGAGGGCATCAATTGGTCCATTTGGGACCCCAGCAGATGAATGAGCGAAGAATAAGAGGTAGTCATCTGATTTAGCATCATAACATTCTCTCTAATCTATTCCAACACTGTGTCGTGCTTATCGACTTTATATAGGATGAGCAAGAGGACCTCTTCAATTTTCCCGCTCTCTTTCTTCTTCGTCTTTCGGCGCTTGTGAGGAGGAATGTACTGATCCTTTCCTTTGGATAGTACCTCTAAGTCATTGAACTTTTGGGCCAAGTGATCGAGCTGCTCCAACAAAGTGGCCATTCCTTGCTATTTCTCCTTCTTCTTGATCGTCTTGGCCATATGATCAAGGAGGTGGGCTGCTTTTGCATAGGGCAACTGGATGAATCTGCGTGGAGAAAGTTGATCAGTCACCATTCAATTCTCATGGCCAATACCTCTATAGAAGCATTCCAGTAGCATAGGTTCTATAATGTCATGAGTTGGGCATTGATGCGCGAGGGTTTTGAATCATCGCCACAACTTGCGAACTGACTCCCTTTCCTCTCTATTGAAACTTAAGATGCTATCCCTGAGCATCAAATTTTTCTTTAGACGGAGGTAATCCATTTGATCACCAGCTTCACTATTTACACTCATTTTCCTGTTTCTGTCACAAAACAAACAAACAAAAACAAAACTAAAAATAGAGTTAGTAACCTACGACTTATCAGTAGCAAAGTTTGAATTAATCAAAAAAAATCACGTAACACCACTCCTCGGCAGCGTCACCATCTTGATGTTTGCGTATTCAAGACATAACTTCCAATGCTAGTGTCTATGATCATACAATAGTAAAGTAATCCAACCAAGGGTTGGGGTCGAGTCCCAAGGGAGCGGTTCCTGAAAATTAGTGCTTAAGTACGAAAGTGCTAAAGCTAATAGTAGCTAAAGACCTTAGCGAATAAAATCATGACAAATTAAAGGGTTTGACACGAATGACAATTATCAATGGTGGGTTTGTAAACAAGTAAAGAGAAAAATCAACAAAAATAAAGAGAGATATGAATATGGACACGGTATTCTTGGGATGTGATAGGAATACGGGCTACACTAGACTATTGGGTACATGCTTTTAATAGTAAATTCGTTGAATATTTGTGACTAGGATAGATTATACAAGGGGTAAATTCTCTCTTGAGCAACTTACCCCGAATCAACCCAATTTCTCTCTAACAACGAGTTACCACTTTAAGCACACCCTCCGCCTTATCCCACTCACTCTCTAAAAGTGAGTGTGTGGGAGAAGGACTAGGGTTCACTCTCTCGAGCTGAACCTGATGTCGACCCAATCGCACCGGCCATCAATTAAGTAGTCTTAGTTTTACAACCTCTCTCCCGAGCAAGCCGAAAATACAAAGGTGAAATCATTTTACAACTACAATTTCATTAGGTTCCACCACAACTACTAAATGAAATCACATTTACACAACAAATAAACCATCAACAAGCAAGACCCAACAGATAATCTAACCCATATTCACAAAATCACACCCCAAGAATTGGGGTTTTAGCTAGACATGTAAAAGACATAAAAAGTTACACCAATCTGAGTTTCTATCAATGGGTATGCAAGATTAAATCTTAAAACATGTCAACAGTGAAGAATCCACAAGACCTAAGTCCAAAATTTGGAGTTGAAACCCTTTGAATCTTCAAGTTCTTCAAAAACCCTCTCCAAACTTAGAGAGAATATTGTCTCTCAAAATTGTATTCTAAACTTACTAGAACTAAAACTTGACTACTAAGAATAAAAACTGAACTAGTATTTATAGTTTTCAGGAAATGTTCTGTGAAGGAGCCATTCGGCGTAGTTAGTTGGGATCGCTGATACACTCGGCGATCCGCCCTTTGATCTGCTTTATCGCCTTTCAGCTCTTGCCTTTAGCATCTCCGCATCCTAAATCATTGGGCGGTATAGTACTGCTTCGTGGAAATTTTCGGTGACACACCGACTGCTCCATTTCACCCCCAATTTGATCTTTTTCTTTAGGGCTCATCACACTGGAACAAAAGCCGAGGATAAGACCTTTTGGCGATTCGCCGAATGGGTTCAGTGATTCTCAGATCTTCATTTCTTTGTGCTTTCAGCTGCCTTTGTTCCTTTTTGCTAAGTAGGGTCCATGCTTTCCCTCAAACTCCAAATACCTGAAACTTAAGAGTTTTCATCAGATATTGAGACAAAATATGCATTTGAGGACACTAATTCTATCAAAATATAGCCCTAAATGAGTCCAAATCGTGGACTCATCAGGGGGATAATGTAATGACTCGAAAAATGATAGGTTGAACTAGAGACTTAACGTTCGGGTTAGTGTGACTTTAAGTTGATACCTAGGCTGTTTCAGAACTAAAATGAGTAAGGAAGAAGCCTAGGGTTCAAGCAAGGGCCTAAGCTAGAAATATAAGATTGAAGGAAACCTTGTTCTTTGATGGACCTAGTTGGCGATGGGGCTGCTTGATCGCCCAAAGGGCATAGCGAGTCGCCCTTGTGCCATTGGGATCACCTTGTGGGCTGTCCCCATGACCTAGCTGTTGGATATTTAGGCGAGCTAGGTCGGGTATCGCCTACTAGGTTGGCAAATCGCCCATTGGTCCCCTACATCTCCTAATGAGCTGCCCATTTAGGGAGCACACTGGAAAATTGGGCGAGCCAAGGGTTCACTTTGTGAGTCGCCTAGTGCCCTTGGTGAGCCATGAGGTTCAAAGGGCGAGGTAAGTCGGGTAAGGTGTAAAATTTTAAGTTAAAACTTTGTGGGTCCTTAGTTCTTTTCCAAAGTTGAGTCCACATTATTTTATTCCTTTCCTAGTGTGTATATAACCTTTTTAAACTTGAAATTCCTTGAATTATGTCACTTTTTAAGAAAACCCAAAACAAATCAAAAGCGTTCTTCCTCTCAAATATTTTCTCTAAAGATGTTCCCCAAGAAGAATAAGAAGTGGGAGCTAGGGTTTGTGGATTCAAGGTGTTTCTTCCTCAAATTTCATGGGTATTCAATAGCAAGGTATGGTATTATTCATCCTTGACTTAGTTTCTTTCAAGGAGCCAATTTCAAAGTTCATTTCAAGTCACCAATGTTTTCCCCAATACCCTAGTTTTCAATCTTAGCATAGGTTCGATTCCAAACGATTTTCAAAGGCTTTATTGCATTGAATTATGAATGAATTGTGGATTTAAATATGAATTAAGATGATTTCTTCCTAGAACCCATGTTTTTTCCCAAATTCTTAAGCGGTGAATTGAGATTGGGAATTAGTTGATTATGAAAGTATGATTGAATTGTTGATGTTTTATCTTGGATTAGTTATTGAATCATTTCAATTTCCTTATCTATTGTAGTATCTTAGATTTATGGTTTGATATTGGTTCATAGCTCTAAGGGTCAATTTCATGAAGGTTTATGTATGATTATGATGTGAAGTATATGTGTGTGATCTCAATGAAAGTGTTATGATCATGTTTAGAATGTAATTGTTTTATTATTGAATGTTATTTCTCAATTAACACCTATGAATGATGAGGCTATATATGAAAGGTTAATATAACATACACACACTCATGAATGACCAATGAATGAAGTTTCTACGATTATGTTAATGATAATGGGTTGATTAAAAGGCAATAATCAATTGTACTCTAATGAATGATAATGGCATGTTGTGAAATGAATTTTTCAGAATATGGGATTCTTAGTTGAAAATCTATTCTCATCTTTGAATCTATGAGCTATCCAATGAATGAATGTTGGGTTTGAGATGGATACTCAATCGTGAGTTGAGGCGGGGTATCTAGTAACAATCTCTTATTCCATAATGATGACTAATGTAATGAATGATAAGTACTCCATGTGGAATAATACTAAGCATCGAGTGGATAGTGATATGAGATGGAAGCTATGACGTAAGTTGAGGCGCGGTTTCTAGTAGCAATCTCTTGAGATGGAAGCCCTCACGTGAGTTAAGGTGGGGTATCTAGAAGAAATATCCCTATCCCATAACTATGTGCCTACATAGGATATTATCTAGTGGATCCACCTAAGCTAAAAAGTAATGGTCCTACCTTAGGCAAGTAGGAATCCCTTATCCGGTGAGGGTGACACCGGGATCCCATGAATTGCTCACATGGTCTATGTCGATTAAGGCTTACCCTCACAAAAAAAATGTTAATGAACTATGGCTTCTCAAGAATGTACTACTTATTATGGGTGGTAGTACGGGATGCCATTTATGCGTTGCACAAGTAGACTTTGAGAGTAGTCATATTGTGTTCCTTTATGTTATAATTTTAAATGAAATGAATATGCTCTTATGATGATGCTAATGAATAATAATGGTTTAATATCTAATGAATGAAGGTGTTCTTAATGAAGCTAATGGGGAATGTTGACTTATGAATTTAATGACATGATTCATGCTATATTTGGATTGTATTATGAGTTACTTCCTTGTCATGACTTATTGATATGAATCTTCCTTGTCTATGGTGGCTTCAAAGGAGTACTTAGTGTGAGTAGTAGTATGGGATGCTACTCATGCATTGCACAAAGTATGACTTAGAGTTACCCCAGATGATGGTCCTAATGTGATGATATGACTTATGTAATGTTTATGTCTCTTACGTATGAGTATTGAGTAAAGATGGAAAGAATGAATGGTAAGTTAAATTTTGGTGGCCTGAAGTGGTATCTAGTATGGATGATGGTATGGGATGTTATTCATACATTGCACAAGGCATGGCTTGGAGTTACTTGAGGTGAAAGCTTAAGGTTGAAATGTCTTATATGTTGATTATGTTCTAATATTGTGAAATGACTTGCATGTTGATTATGTCTTGTATTATGCCTCTTATGCTTACGTTCATAAAGTTTTCTCAAAATGGCTTCTATCATGACTGTCAAATAAAATGTCTGTTTTAAGAATGTTTTTGCTTGGCTATCATACTTAGTACTTAATTGTGCTAACCCACATTATTTACCTTTATGAAGTGTAGGGATTGGTACTCTATTTGATTCTCTCTAGTTGAAGCTTGAATTTGATATTCTTCCAAGGCAAAAAGTGGTATGCCCTCATAGATCGAGGACAAGTATTGTAGTTTCCATTTCTTTCATGTAATAGACATTTGTTAGTCTTTCCATTGTAACGGACCGTGTCCCTACTTTAGTTTTCAAGATGTTGTTTAGATAGCCATGTGAGACAATAGACTTCCGCTATTTTTTATTGTATGGTTTTAAATAAGTTTTAATTCTATACCATTTTCCTTCTATCGAATGTTATGAATGCTATAAGGCTTGTACGATACCCCTTCGGGGTCAAGTACGCCATGTATCTTCCTGGGTGTAGTCTCGGGTTGTGACAGGAATAACCTATTGAAAAAAGCTCCAGTAAAACACTCCCAAGTCATAGGATCTGCATCCGCACTCCTGTTTGCTTTCCACTGAGCAAACCATATGTGACCCACATCCTTAAGCTGGTAGGATGCCAACTCCAACCTATCATTATCCAGTCACTTGCATCACTCCAACGATTTTCTTAACCTCATCAATGAAGTTTTGTGGGTCCTCCCCAGCCTGTGACTCTAGAAACTCTGGTGGATTCATTCGAATAAAATCTCAAATCCTAGCCGTAGTTGATCCAATATTAGTGTTTGTAGGAACTGGGACAAGCTTATTATTATGATTGTCCACACTCTTAGCGAAGAGCTGGATCGCATTTCAAAATTTTTTATTTAAAACCTCATGCTACGAGGAAGGCATGATCTGAAATGCATAACAATGGATTAGAATGGAGAAATTTGATCATACCTCACACATGATAAGAGTAGCAAAGAGAGTGAAGTTTTCTTAAAACACTTCGCAGCCTCCCTCTCATAGATATGGTGTACTTCACACCCATGAAATAAACTCTACTTAGTGCAACTTTCAGACATTCTTGTACTCTTAAACGTGACACAGGACCTAGGATCGTGATTGGCCCCAAGCTAACCCTATGTCTGGCATATCATGAGTATAGTATAACATAACTAAGTAAAACATATACAATGCGGAATCTAAACAGTAGATGAATAAAAATGGGGAATACCTAAAAATGATGTGAATATATATAAAACTTACTAAGAGTTTAATGATACTGAACATTCACTCAAAGCTAAAGCTTAATATAATATTATGTCTGTAACATCCCAGATTGGAAACGAGGAAAGAAGTAGCTTTAGAAAAAACTGTAGGTGTGACCCACGAGGGTCAACCACACAATGTGGTTGGACCCACACCCCGTGGGTGGGTTTCGTAAATAGGGAACTTTGAGAATAGTCTAGGACGGTGACACACGCAAGGACCCACTGTCTATTGATGGGTCAACAGTGTGTGGCTTGGGATCCGTAGGTCCTTACCCAAATTTTTAGGTCTCTGATCTCCCAATCACGATTGACCACGACGGACTGTACGTCCATCCATGGTCCATCAGTCATGGTCTCGTGGATCAAGCCTAGTAGTATTTTTTAGGGATTTAAGGATCTTTTCCGGTTTTAATTAAATTGAAGTGGTGTCATTTTGCCTAGACCTAGACCACCTATATAAGTATTTTTAACCCCCAAAATCCCTTGATTAAGTTATTCTCTAAAAATCCCAAAATAATTCCCAAAACTCCTCTCAAATATTCTCTCTCTAGAAGTTGGAAGAAGAAGAAGGAGATTGAAGCTAGGTCAAGATCAAGTCTCCAAAGTTCAAGATTTTGTGGGCTTTATGACTAAGTTATGATGGATTTTCATCCATGGGATCCTTCCTCCCATGGAGTCCCCTAGAATTTCATAATTTGATGAAGAATTTCCATAATTCTAGTTAGGGTTTCTTCCATTGCTTTGGGTTACGATGAATGTTGATCCAATTGAGTGGATTATGATTGTTTATGATTGAATTTATAAAATTGCATGTATTTAGGATGAAATTACATGTACCCATGCCTATCCTATGATTTTAGGGATGAATTGATATACTGGGATTGATGCCATGTGAGGGAAACTCTATAGGTTAGATATATCCTTATAGGATTGATGAATTATGAATAGAATTGCTCTAGATTAAAGCATATATGATGTATATGATTTTAATTTCTTGACAGTAAAGCATAGATGATGATCAAGAGATGTAGTGCTTGAGAGTAAAGCCTAGACTATGCATTGTTGATTGTAAATTCTATAATGTGGAAGAGATACTTCATGTAATGAATTGATAAGCATGATTGAATGAATGTGAAAGGTTTACTCACATGAATGATTCTAGGTTGAAAGGATTTCTCATCTAAAATTAATCTTGAAAAAAATGCTTAATGAATGATGAGGCTAGAGGCGATTACCCTTGACCTTTATATGAAAGGATATGAGGTGATTCTTCTACTCCTTAGCCTTGAAAAAGAGGTGAGTCCCCATGTTCTTGCTATGATAAATGGACATGGAGACGAATACCCATGCTACTTATGATATAATATGAAGGCGAGTACATGATGAGTCCATGATTTTGACTCATTTAGGGCTTTATTTTAATGGATTTAGTGTCCTCAAATGCATATTTTGTCTAAATAATTGATGTAAATCTTTAAGTTTCAGGTATTTGAGTTGAGAGACAAAGCATGGACGCTACCAAGCAAAAAAGAACAAGTCAGTTGAAAGAACGAAGAAATGAAGGCCTAAGAATTGCCTAATGTATTAGGCAGGTCACTGAATGGCCTTAATCTCGCCTAAAGTTCCAGTGTGTTGAGCCCTGAAGGAAAAGATCAAGTTTGGGATGAAAGCGAGCAGTCGGCACATTGCCAAAAAGTTCTGCGAAACAACACCATATCAAACAATGATTCAAAACGCAAAGATGTTGAAGGCAAAAGCTAAAAGGCGATTAACCAAACCAAAGGGCGGATCGCCGAGTGTATCGACGATCGCGACTAACTGAGCTGAGTGGCCCTTCACAACATAAATTTTTGAAAACTATAAATACCCATTTAAATTTGTAGCTTAGTATCAAGTTGTAGGGAATTGTTATTGATTTTTAGAATATTTGAGTTTGGGTTCTGAGGGTTTTTGGGAGACATTGTTCTTGAGCTTTTAATGTTTTGAAGCTTTTCATCTCCAAGAAATTGGAAGTGGGCATCAAAGAATCTTCATCTTAAACGTGTTTAAAGACATTATTTATAATACCCATTTGATGGAAACACTTTTTGGTATCGATTTCTATCTCCTTTTCATGTCCACCTAAAACCCAAATTCTTGGGGTGTGATTATGTGAAAATGGGTTAAATTTACTGTTGGGTATTTCTCATTGATAGTCTATTTGCGGTTTAAATGTGATTTTGTTTAGTAGTTGTGTTTGAACTTAATGGGATTGTAGTTGCAAATATTATTTCATCTTCGTGTTTTTGGCTTGCTCGAGAGAGAGGTTTTAAAACCAAAACTACTAAATCGATAGCATGTGGTTATTGGGTCATCATGGGATCATCTCGAGAGAGTGAATCCTAGACCTTCTCCCACACATTCAGCTCGAGAGAGTGAATGGGCTAAGGCGAAGATGTGCTTAATTGCTGCAACTCGTTGTTTGAGAGAAACCGAGTTGATTCGGGGAAAGTTGTTCGAGAGAAAATTTACTCCCACTAAAATCTAGCTTAGTTACAAATGTTCAGTAATTTACTATCAATATCATTTACCTGGTTGTTTATTTTATCCGATATTCCTATCACATCCCAAGAATCATGTCTCCCTAATTCACATCTTTATATTTTTCTCTTTTTGGTTCATTAGCTTAATACAAACCCCCCATTGATAATTGACATTCATGTCACTTTTTGATTTAATATGTTTGTTTTCGTTAGTGTCTTAAGCTATGATTGATTAGAACTAAGTTTTACTTTTCTATTTAATTCTCAATTACTAACATTTTCTTGGGACTCGATCCCAACCCATTCAATTGGGTTATATTACTACACGCGATCGTTGACAATTGAATTGGAAGTTGTGTCTATTATTACGTCAAACATCAAAATGGCATCGCTGCCGAGGAGTGGTGTTACTTGATAATTTTTAGTTAAGTTGAATTTTGTTCTTATTAGTTGTAGTTCTACTTACTAAATTTTTTATTTTAGTTTTGGTGTCACTATTTTGAGCAGCAAATTGGAACATGTCTGGTAGCGATGGCGACCAAATGAACCTCTCTCTTTTGAGGATGATGTCTCTTAGGGACAACATCCTAAGTTTTAGACAATTGGAGGGAGAGTCCATCCATGAGTTGTGGTTGAGATTTAACACACTCTTCCTACAATGCCTAGCTCATGGAATATCACAAAGCGTGTTATTGGACTTCTTTTACAAAAGTATTGGCCCGGAAAACAAAAAAATGGCTGACCAAATATTTCCAGAGGGTCTCTCACGACTACCCTATGCAATAGAAACCCAGCTCATTGATCACATGGCCATGACCAACAAGGAAATTGAGAAAGACCATATTTTTCCACACTGTTGACTCAGCTGGATGTAGTGTCCAAGAAGATCATAGAATTGGAGGCACCAGATAAAAGGAAAGACCGGTATATTCCACCTCATGAGCGTATAAAGCCCAATGCCAACAAGGGCGGACAAATAGAAGAGATACTCCCAATCATTCTCCACAACGTTGAAAGTCACGACACGATGTTGAATGAGATAAAGGAGAATGTCTTACTGTTGAATGAGATAACTGCTTCCCGATTCCTATATGTTTAGCGACTGGAGACCCAAATGGGCCTTGTATTGTCTCATCTCTAACCCAGAAATCAAAATTAAGTGGGGAAGTCATGCCACGACGTTAAATAAGGCACTTCTTGGGAGGCAACTCAGTGTTTTATCGCTTTAAAATTGTTATTTTAGAATAATGGTGTGTTGATTTTGCAGGTTAATGTGTTGAGAGTGTTTGGAAATTGCAGGTTGGCGAGCTAAAAGGTCCAGTCAGCGCATAGCCAAATAGGTCAGCGCGCCCAACCTATTCCACCATTTGACTCAAGACATCTTCAAAATGGAGTCTGTAAAACTCGACGAGCCCAGGTAATTATTGGCGAGTCGCCGACCAGGTCGGTGATCCCCATGTAGACTGCCGTTTGGATCCCCACATTAACTGGAGGGTGTGTAAAACTCGGCGAGGTAAGTGAATACTCGGCGTGCCTCCGAGTGGGTCGGCGATCATGAATAATGTCACCGAATGGGTGTGAACTGGACGGTGTTTCTGGCCAAAGGTTTAAAAGTTTCAAATCCCTTCACTTTCCCTCACTTTTTATCCTCCCAAACTCACATCCACACTCTAGTTCTTATATTTCTTACATTTTTAGAGTATTTTAGTCATTGATTCGTGCTCGGATTGTGGATTACTTTGCTGCCTAGCATTTCAATTTTCATTAATCGGCAATGATCTTATCGTGTTATAGTGTGTTGGGCCTCTCTAACGGAATTAGTATGTTTGAATGCCTGATTTAATTTGATAATCTTGCCCGTAATGTTCTAATTGTCGCAATCCCGTAGTCTTGTGCTTAAAATTAAGTAATTTCATGGGTATATTGGGTGTTATGGGTCTAAGGTTAATTTAACTAGTGCATGCTTTGCTTTTGTTTTTGGGGGTTGCGTGGTTGAATTCGAGAAGTTGGCTTGAAAGTAGGCACGCGGGATTGATTCCATGTGGGAGAAACTCTATGGGTTAGATATATCCTTATAGGATTGATGAATTATGAATAGAATTGCTCTAGATTGAAGCATATATGATGAATATGATGTTAATTGCTTGAGAGTAAAGTATAGATGATCATCGTGAGATTTAGTGCTTGAGAGTAAAGCCTAGACTATGCATTGTTGATTGTAAATGTTATGATGTGGAAGAGATACTTCCTATAATGAATTGATAAGCATGATTGAATTAATGTGAAAGGTTTACTCACGTGAATGATTCTAGGTTGAAAGGATTGCTCACCTAAAATGAATCTAGACTAAAATACTTAAGGAATGATGAGGCTAGAGGCGATTACTCTTGACCTCCATATGAAAGGATAAGAGGAGATTCCCCTACTCCTTATACTTGACCAAGAGGTGAGTCCCCACATTCTTACTATGATGAATGGACATGGAGGTGAGTACCCATTCTCATTATGAAATGATGTGGAGACGAGTACCTGCATCATATGATGAGGTTATGGAGGCGAATACCCGCAATCTACAAGTAAGTAAGTCAAGAGGCGAATACCCATTAGCCTTTATGATTCAGCATTGAGGCGAATCCCCATGTCTTTTAAATAAAGTATGACTAATGAGATTATGTTATGAAATTGATCTCTGTGGAATGTTGCTAGATATGCCTTCCATGATGTAAGTTTTACTAGAGGTGGATGACCTATGTCTTGGCTAAGCTTAAGTGAGCCTGCTTAAGGAAGTATTCCTATTTCATTATGATGCTTTATATATATTAATTATGCTTATTCCTTATGTCTTATGTTGACCAATGCGTATGTTTATATTGCTTATGCTAGCCATCATATTTAGTAATTAATTTTACTAATGCATACTCTTGCCTACATTCTTATCAAATGTAGGGTGCGGCGTTCCCGATTCACACACTTATGGCTAGGTTCCTATAGTATTGTGAAGTGTAGCTTTGGTGAGTCCTCATTGTATTCGAGGATTGGATCACCCTATCTCTTTTATGTCTTTCCATTATTTTTGAGACTATTGTATGGACTGCGTCCTATGTTTTCTATTTCTTATGTTTAGATGGTTTGAGACAATGTCATGTTAGACTTCTACTTGCTTTTTTAAAACACTTTGATTGTATTTGAAAAGTTTTAATTCCCGCACCTTTTCTTCTACTTTATGTTATGATATGCTAAGTGGTTTGTATGAGGCCTCTGAGGGTCTTATACGCCTTGTCACATCAAGGGGGTATCCCTGGGTCCTGACAATGTCTGAAAAGCCTCTACTGACTAAAGTTGTTGGAACATGCCCCCAGCTAACTCTAGCAAAACTAAAAACTGAAATAAAAGACTCAAAATGAAAAAATATGTTTATTGTCCTCAAAGTATGAGGCTCACCACTGAGGTTGCTGATAACGGATTGGGACACGATCTATGCGTGATCTGGATGCTGAATACCTAAACCTACATCATGAAAGGATGTAACGCGTAGTATGCGTCAGTACTTAGAATGTACTGAGCATGCAAGATATAGATAATAGTTGAACTAAAGTTGTTGGGACATGCCCCCAGTTAACTCTAGCAAAACTAAAAACTGAAATAAAAGACTGAAAATTAAAAAACATGTTTATTATCCTCAAAGAATGAGGGTACACCACTGAAGCTGCTGATAATGGATCGGGACCCGATCCATGCATGATCTGGATACTGAATACCTAAACCTACATCATCAAAGGATGTAGCCCAGAGTATGCGTCAGTACTTGGAATGTACAGAGCATGCAGGATATAGATAATAGTTGAACAAATATATAGGGTGAACGAAGCATAACTGACCAATGATATAATCTGAACACAATATAAATACTGAAGTATAACTGAAAAGAACTGAACTGAATGCAATGACCAAGTACTGATTATGAACATAACATGCTAAGACTGAATACTGAAGTATAAACTCAAAACCTGGTCAAATGCACTAGAGTCTAACTGTGGGAGTTACTATTAACCGACATAAAACCAGGTGAGCTAAATGTGGAATCCAATGTAAACGCCCCATCGAGAGGACCCAACATAGCTTGACAGAGGTATAAAGCCATGGCTGGCGTGGTCACTAAATCTTATACCCATTGCGGGGACTTATACTCCTACGTAGGCACATAGTTTGAGACTATGAGGGTACATTGAACCCTAGTACAATTCGGTGCTAAGCCTACTCCCAACTGGAAATGTGTATGACACAACATAGCTGAAATACTAGATAGCTAAATATTCTGACATGCTAACTGAGAATAAAACATTTATATACTGACAATGCAATATTCGAAATCTAAAGCATGATTATCATTATACAACTAGGGCTCTAAGTTTCATGCAAAGTACCAAGCAAACTTTCCAACAAACAAGCTAATTTGATTTACGATACTACAATAGCTGAATCACAACAATTATCTAAGGTTTTAGAATCCCTAGATCTAAACAAGATATAGAGAATCAAGAATCTGAGTGAATTCTAGGGACCTAGTGGATGAAAGCAGTCCACTAGTGAAATCCCACATACATGGTAATGAAATTCACGGAGAAATCCTTTGGATTTCAAGGATTTTGGGGTTGAACTGAAGAAAATCTCATGCTTGTTCTTGAGGGGTTGGTCGACTCTTTCTCATCTTTTTTATCTATGTTTTGTGAATGAGGGTTAAGGATAATATCTGACAAGAGTATTAGGCTAAAAGTGACCAAAACCACGTAGTTTAGGGATAAAATGATTAGGAAAAGACCCAATTACCCTTAAGCTAAAAGTCGACTGCCGACCTACGGACCCCGACCAAAGGTCCGTAGACTGACCTACGATCCGTCTTGCACGACCGTTGATTGGGTCAGAGGCTCGATTCTTGGGGTCTTCAACCACTGACCCCGAACCACGTACCGTCGACCCAACAACGGTCCGTAGGTCCTGTCGTGGGTTACTATTTCCTAGGTTTCTGTATAGGCCCTTAACCACGGATCGTGGTCTAACTGACAGTTCGTTCAGTAGGCCGTGTTCCTGGACTTTCTGGGAAAATGTTGATGTGATCAACCACGGACCACACCTACGGTCCGTGAACCCATCCACGAGTTGTGGGTAGCCTCCGTCGGTGGCACCCACAACTTCTCAAAAATGCTTATATTTCCCTTTCTCAAATTTGGAGTGTTACACAATAATAATCATTGATACTTCACTCTCAAAGCGTCCTTACAACATTAAGATAAATTCCATAAGAACATACATAATTCCATAATTCACCTTCCATAGTTCCAAACCCACTTTCGTACATCAATATCAAGAAAACATTGGAATTACATGGGTTCATGGGGAAATCATCATAAAACCATAGAATTTCATCAATTCATGCATAAGAGATCATAATTAAATCATTAAATCAATAATCAAGACAACCTATAACATAGAAGAAAAACCTAAACTCAATTAGGGATTTCTAACTTTGAAAATAGGAGAATTTGGGAACTCCATGAATGGGAGGAATCCATGGATGAAAACTACCATAACTCAATGCCAAAAGCTTGCTTTTAATGGTGGAAATTGAGGCTTTCCGTGAAACCCTAGATTGAACCATTCTTCTTCTTCTTCTTCAAGTTTTCTAGAGAGAGCAATATTTGGGAGAGAAGACTTGTTCTTGTTTTGTAGATTTGTGATAATGACTTAAATGGGTTTAATTTAGGGTTAAAAATACTTAGATAGGGGTCCTAGGAATGTGTAAAATGACATAGTATCAAGATAAATATTAAGGAAAATATACATCTACCCGTGACTTACAGTTGATGCATGCCTCTAGATTCAGGCTCACATGAGCCACAAGGACTTCACGAGCCGTGGTGGCAGCCGTGGTCCTTTACCAATAGCATGGGTAAGTCTTGACCCCCTTCACGCCCACCTTCACCGGCCGTCTGGCCATTCACGATCCATCTAGGGGCTCGAGAAAGGAAACTGACATAAGGGTGGAATTTACCTAACCTCCACGGGCATTACCACGAGTCGTGGTTCCCTTCACTGCCCGTATAGGGCTCCATGAAGAGTTCCATGGCTCAGGTTTGGGGTGGTGATATCCCCACTCGACCCTTTTCTTAGACTTATTAATTCTGAGGCGTTACACCCATTTTTCACTTTTGCTTCACTAGTTGATTAATTTCATATGTTGTTGTGGGCTATTTTAGACCTCGAATTGTGTTCATCTTTGGAATACAAGTTTGTGGTGTAGTTTAGGACCTCTTAGTGGAGTCGATTCTAGAAATTTTGGCGCGCTTCCCACTATTCATGTTTGACTCTAAAATTAGTTTGCCTCCATTTTGGGTTATTTTGGTGTCTAAGCGACCGTATGGACGTTGCGCTCCTATTTATTATTGTTTGGTAGTGTCCAAAGGCCATTTGGAAGAAAAAGCTTTGGCATTGTCCTTTGGAGTGTGTGTGGTGGGTTTATAGGTAGGCTACAACTTCCTTTCTATTCTTATTAAGCATGAATGTGTAAACTCAGGATGATGAGTTTTAATTTGGGGAGGGTACCTAGTTATTTCCTCTTTTCTTGTTAGAAACCTTGACTTATGATTGATTACTTCTTATTCGAGGTTAGTTCTATGATGGTAGAGGGTTATATGTATGGTGTAGAATGCTATCTTATTTACTGGTTTGAGTACTAATTTTTGGAGCATGTAAAGCCTTAGTCAAGGCTAAAACAACATTTCCTTAGACCTATTAATGTTGTGACTTTGGTAAGTGTTCGGCATCATTCAGATTAACTAGGTCCTTGTAGATTGAAATAGAAGACTTAGGTCTGATAGTGTGAGCCTTAGTGTTGGCAAACTCGTGGCTTATTAGCTCTACTATACTTACTCTATCAATTTTTGTAGCTCCAAAGTGTTACCAGAGGATTGTACTATTGCATCTCTTGGAGATTGAGTTGTGCTACGCTGGTAGCCTTCTTTTAATACCTCAAGGTGGATGGTATTCCACGGTGACTGGACTTGACATTGGGCGTCTCCTTGGGATTGACTCACCCTTAACAGACTTGTTAGTTAGGATATTAGTTGGTTGGTTGCGGTGATTATTTTTGGTTTGAGGCTGATGTATTATCATTCGAGACTATTATCTATAGTCTAAGGCTTACATTCTATGGTTCGAAGCCATTATTTACAGCTTGAGCCTGATGCTTTGGGTTTGAGGCCCAAATGCTATCTCTTTGGGTTCTTATGCTTTGGGTTCAAGGCCCAGATGCTATCACTTTGGGTTTGAGGCCTAGTTGTGATTTATTGTACTTGGGCTAGGAGACCCGACTGATGATGTTTGCATCCAATATAGATTACTCTTCTATCTTGTAGACTTAGCTATTATGTGTACCTGTGAGGCTTATCAGGTCCGTTTGGGTTGTACTTAAACTTGTGCATCAATGTACCTTCTGAGAATATGGGGTGTAGTTAGGTTTAGTTTCGTTGTACTCAGAGTTTCTTTCAGTATGCTCGATTGCCTTCTTTTCATATCCATTTTGACCTCTATGTGTGTCTATGTTCTATCTTTTCTAATTGTCTTTACATTTCTTACTCAATTTGCCTTTGATGCCTACTAAGTACCTTTGTTTTGGTACTTATGCTGGACTCTGCATCTTTTCGTAATGAAGGTCCAAGTACCAGCTACTAGTGCTGATAATTTGTATCATCTTTTACAACTTATGGACATTAGAGAGGAGGGTAAGCACTTGGCATCATGGACCAGCCTGTCTTCTGATGTTCATATATTAGCTAGTCTTTTTCTCTTGACACGGCTTGTTCTGGTCCACTTTTGGGACTTGTATTTATCTCGTTAGAAAACTCTGTACTCGTGAATTCTAGGTTCTGGGAGGGTTTCCTTTATATATATTTTTGATTGCTTTTCATTTTTATCTTCTATTATTATTTGAATTATTTTCTTTTTCGCTCTAGTTTGTACTCACTACTTCTTGTTCTCGGTACGGGCGGCTTACCTACTGGTGGGTTTAAGTAGGTGTCATCATGACTCGGGAAGTTGAGGAGTGACAAGTAGTTACTTGAGCCACAGGTTCACCAGTCTCAATTGTACGAAACTAATACCTATTAGAGTCTTACAGATCGGCGGGAAGACGTTTGTGTCCTATCTTTGGGAGGCTACATGATGTTTTAATGAATCATTTTATTCTTGTATCACTTTCGTAATGCGTGTGTGTTCTTTGTTTCGTGGAATGTCACTCGTTTCACTTTTTTCACAAGATGGATCGTATGCATCGTGCAACAGCTTGGGATAGAGGCCGACCTCCCTTGCTTAGAAGGGGTGAAACACCACCTCTATATAGAGAGTGGGGTCTAGAGCTTGCAGCGGACCCTCCAGCATCCCGTGTTCCAGATCAACCGTTGGCGTCAGGACTAGCCCAGACACCAACCGGACCACCTATGGCACTTGATCTTCAGGAACCTATTGAGCTTTCGACGGTGTTTGGGGGCATGCTGCAAGCCCTAGCTGCAACACTAGCACTAGCCCATACGCAAGTATCGGCACTTATGCCAACACTAGATAAGCAAGATCAACGTGCAATAGAGGAGCCTAAGTCCCAAGTAAAACCTGGGGGTGCTCAGCTCGTGATTGCAGTGGGAGATATGCATCTGGAGGAGCAAAAGATGCTTAGAGTTTTCTTGAAGCTTTCACCGTTGGGGTTTTATGGGGCAGTGGGAGAGGATGCCTACAAGTTTTTGACTACTTGCCATGTGCAACTTCATACTTTGGGGTTAATGGAATCGAGAGGAGCTAACTTCACTGCATACCAATTAGATGGGCCAGCCAGACATTGGTGTCCTACATTGATTGAAACTAGACAAGGTAGGTATCCTCCGGTCACCTGGATCGAGTTTTCTAAGGCGTTCTTAGCAAGGTTCATCCCTCACAGCATCAGAGATCGTCTTTCAGATCAGTTTTCCACGTTAAACCAGGGCTCTCTGATTTTGTTTAAGTATGAGGCAAGATTTCACGAGCTCTCTCACCATGCCACCATGATTCTAACTACTAAGGAGGAGAGAGTCGATGCTTTGTTCGTGGGTTGAGGCTTTAGCGTTGGATATAGACTCAGTCCATGGTTTCACGGGTCGTTCTTTTCAAGATGTGGTTGACCACACCCGCACTATAGAGGAGCTTGATCATGAGGCTCAATGGGTAGCGACAAAAGAGCCAGATATGAGGGTAGTTACACTGGGTCCCGTTCCAAAAAGAGAGGCTTTTATGATAGGCCCATGAACCTGTATCAGCAGGGCCAGTCCAGCTAACTAGTGCAGACTTTGTTAGAGACTTGAGATGGAGACCGGTATAGCCGAAGTAGTGTTGGCTCCAACAATAGTTATGGGTCCCAGTCTTTTGCTTCAGACCGTCGTGGCCTTTCTTCTGGCGGCAAATCATCGTCAAGTTGATTTTATTGTGGTGAGTTAGGTCACTAGTCCAAACTCTACCAGCACCACAAATAATACCTCCATCTATGGTTGAGGTTAGGGTCAGGACAATCGCTATGTAAGGGTAGCATTAGTAGCACATCGATTGGAGTTATATATTTTATTCAATCCGGTGTCTAGAAGATATCTATCTTATTTGGCATATATATGGGATGTGAGTAAGGAGGTTCCTTTAATTGAGTTTGTGTGTGCTGTCCGAGATTTTGTAGATGTGTTTCCTAACGACCTACTTGGACTATCCCTAGAGCGTAATGTTGATTTTCCTATTGAGCTTGAGTTGGGTACTCGACCTATTTCTATTCCTCCATATCGGATGGCTCCGACAAATCTCAAAGAGCTCAGTATTCAACTTTAGGATCTTTTTGGTAAGGGATCACTAGGCCTAGTGTGTCACCTTGGGGCGCTCCTATTGTATTTGTTAAGAAGAAGGATGGCACGATGCGCATGTGTATTGGTGATAGGTAGTTGAACAAGGTGACGGTGAAGAACCGCTACCCCATGCCTAGTATTGATGATCTATTTGACCAACTTTAGGGTGCCACATTTTTTCGAAGATTGATCTGAGCTTTAGTTACCATCCATTGAGGATTAAAGTAGCAGACATCCCTAAGACCGTATTTAGGCCTCGTTATGGCCACTATGAGTTCCTAGTATTGTCTTTTAGGTTGACTAATGCCCCTACCGCCTTCATGGACTTGATGACGCATGTGTTCATATCGTATCTTGATTTGTTAATCATTATATTCACAGATGATATTCTTGTATATTCACGGAGCAGAAGTGATCAAGAGAAAAATCGAAGGATTATGCTTCAGACTTTGAGAGATTAGTGTATTTATGCCAAGTTCTCAAAGTGTGAGTTTTACCTTTAGTCTATAGCATTCTTCGGGCACGTGGTGTCCAAGGATTGTTTCATGGTAGATCCGACAAAGATTGAGGCTATTCATGATTGGGCTAGGCCCATTTTAGTTACTGAGATTTGGAGCTTCGTCAGTCTGGCAGGCTACTACAGACTATTTGTAAAGGGCTTCTCCACAATTTCAGTACCTCTCACCCGATTGACTCTTCTTGATGTGCCTTTTGAGTGGTCTAAGGAGTGTGAGTTGAGCTTTCCAAAGCTCAAGGAGTTGCTGACTATTACTCTTATATTGCTTCTTCTAGTTGAGGGTGAGGGATCTACGCTCTATCATGGCCCATTCGGAATCGGTTGGGGTTTTTTCTAATGCAACAGGACCGGGTTATTTTATATGTGTCAAGGCAGCTTAGACTTCATGTCACGACCCTAGAGCACCCCCTAGTCGTAACACGGCATACTTGACCCCGAAGGGGTCTCATACAAGCCCTTAGCATATCATGACATAAGAACATAGGAAAAATGTAAATTTAAAACTTTTCTTTACAATCGAAGTCTTTATAAAATGAAAGTCTATGGCACTATGTCTCAAACCATCTATAAATTAGAATTAAGACTCTTTAATACAATCTTAGGGACACAGCCCTTAAAAAATCTAAAACATAAAAGAACGACATAAAACAGACATGTGGTCAAGTCATCGATTTCTACGAGGACTCACCAATCTTCTTCTTCTTGATCTACAAAGGTCCTAGCCACAAGGATGGAATCCAATATGTCAAAATCCTACACTTATAGAAAATGTAGAAATATGGGTTAGCACAAAATGTACTAAGTATGGAAGCCATGCAAGAAAATCCTTAAAACATGCATTAAAAGGGACATTTCGTTTAAAGCCATGCTTCATGCCATTTTTGAACATCATCTTTGAAATAGTTGGAAATTGTAGCTCATAGGACAAACCATGCACAATTCATCATATCATAAAGGATATCATCATAATTACAAGTATAGTCTCCAACACAACACAATGCATACTGAAATCTTCAAACACATAGTTCACATGCATAATTACATAACAAGATCATCTCATCATATAGAACAATCACATGAGCAACCCTAAGCTAAACTTGTGCAATGCATAGCTAGGATCCCATAATCCTATCTACACCAAGTCTCACTTTTAGGCTACCATGATCATGCATAACATAAGTTCACACCACATATATGCAACCCAAAGCCATACTAGTGCAATGTAAGGGTAAAGTCCGATAACCCTACCAAATGCCAAGTATCACATTTAGACTACCACCAACATACATATCTTACTTTTAGTTCATTCATAACCATCATACATAAGTAAGGAGACATTCATCATCATAACTTGTAATAAGTTAAGTCAACCTTAACATTCATTCATATCACACATACATAACTCAAAAGTCTTCATTATATAAAAGGACCTAACCATAACCCCCTTTAAAGTCCACTTGTGCAATGTATGAGTAAACTCCCATACCCTCACTTATACAAAGTAGTACCTCTTAAGGAATCATAATTAGAGTCCATGTTCCTATCATAGCTCATATTCGTATCATTTACGGATAATAGCCTTAACCGACATAGACCATGTGAGCTACATGGAATCCAGTGTTCTACCCGCACACCGAAAAGAGGTGTTCTACTTGCCTAAGGTAGAACGTACATAATAACTTATAGGTGGATCCACTAGCTATATACCTATGTGGGCACATAGTTATGGGATAAGGGAATTTCTACTAGAAACTCGTACTTTCTAACGTAAAAGGTTTCCATCTCATGAGATAATATGTTTGGGAACCCAAACTAACTAGCGTAAAAGAAACCCATTGGGAACCCAGACTTTCTAGCGTAAAAGATTCCATCTCATTTTCATATCCGCTTGGTGCTATGCATAATTCCCTTTAAAATTCATATTAAGTATTTTACTTAAGTTCATGGTCATAAGATAATGCACTAGGCATTCAAATCAACATTCATAATAATAGCTCAAAGATTCATTAAGTGAGAATAACCTTTCACTTCAGAACCAACAATAAGTGAGTAAACCTTTCACATTATCATTCATAGTGTTTTCATGAGAATTAGCCTTTCAATCAACACAATAATACGACCATAGTCATAACATATCATACATACATAATAACTAAACACCTCCACCTTTCAAATGGATCAACATGATCATGTATATTTCATGCATAATAGTATGTAAAGGTGCATATGAGAAATAACCTTTCAATCAACACCATAGATACATTATCATCATAGACACTTCCTTCTCAAGTGTTCATAAGCATGTACACAATGCCACAATCATACATAATTCACATATATTGCATTTAAGAGTTACATTGAGTCAACACATCTAGCATTCAACATATATAATATAGATACAACCATGACTCAAGTAAGACATTTATTTCATACATAAACTCATGTGATCATATTATAGGTCATGTGGTGAAGTCTTTGCACAATAATGCCATATACAACTTCAACCTACATAATAGCTTCCTTGTTTAAGCCTAAGCATCCTTAACTTATTCATATTAGTTTTTACCATTTAAGCCTTAGGAATTATTGTCATATTAACAGCCTTACCCTCAAGCCATGCCTCACATTGTAATCATATATACCTAACTCTTAAGGTAAACTTAACTACATGCTTCATTATTACTCAATTATATACATATATCATCAAGTAAACTAGATCACAATACTACTTCTACCATGATCCATCATATAAGACCTAATCACGTTAGTTCACGTCTACAAGATTCATTCATAAGCAATTCATGTCTAAGTGATCTAATCTAAGGCAATTCACTAAGAAGTTCATCAATCTTAAAGGTTCACCTCTAACCCTCAATTTGCCTCCTTCATGATATAACCCTAGAATCTTAGGTTAATCAAGAATATATGTAGATTCATACTTAGATCATGTAATTATATCATAATTAACTCACACTCAATCAATTGAATTAACTTCTAACAACATTCATTGGGTAGACAAGAGCCATAGCTAGGTTTGGGGAAAACTCATGGATTCTTTGGAGTTCAAGTTAGAATCATCTAAAATCAGTAGTATCATCAATAACAAACCTAATTCAATGTAAACATAATCCATTGTCAAGCTTTCATCATCAATCAAGTCATACCCTAGTTCACAATTTTGGAAGAAGGGGAAATCATGGGCCCAAGGGAGATTTTTATCAAAATCCATCAATACTCCATTAATCCAACCATAACTCATCTTAAGCAATCATAATAAACCATAATTAAACAATTGAATTCGTTTTGGAAGAAGACCCATGACTAGATTTGAAAACACTAGATTTGGGGAATTTAAAAACATAGTTGAAGGTGCTTCTTGGTTATAGCTAACCAAGAATGAAAAGCATACATACTTTAGACTTAGAATCTGCTCAAATTCGTATGAAAAATCTCCCATCTTTAAGCCCTAGTTGATCTCTTTCTTGGTCTTCAATGGAGGTTCTAGAGAGAAGATTCTTGGAGGAAAGGGAAGTTGGGATTTGATTTGGGGTCTTGGGTTATGACTTATAAAAAATGTGTTTTAATGACTAAATAATAGTTTATATAGGTCTATTAAATCATTTTAAAACGACCCTAGACTAAAATAATTAAATACCTAACTAATTCCCAAACCCCCAACTTACACTAAAAATCCCAAAATTTGGCACTACCTACGGATCCCCATCCACGAACCGTGGATGGGTTGAATGGGCATGGTTTGAGTCCGTCATTTGGACCTGGGGTTCAAATGTTGCAGGCCAACTCAGGTCTAACCTACGCCCATGACCTACGGGATGTAGGTTGATCTACTGGGTGTCAATTGGAGCCGTGAACCATGCTGTTTTGACAACTTTTTGGGCAGTGTTGGGGTCCTCAAGGACCCCTTGGATGGTCCTTGTGGAGTCGTACCCAGACGTTTAACCCCTAAACATGTCATTCTAATTACGGGAGTCATTTCTATGAGTTTTAACCCTCATACAACACTCCAAAACTCCACTACAAGACTCTACAACACACTAGTTCAACTCACTAGTTTTCGGGCGTTATAGTCGTATCTTGACATTTAATCCCTAAATTCCTCAACCTTCACTCGGGAAACCATTTAACAACATTTAATCAATTTTCCAACTTTAAACTCACATGTGAGGCTCTAGTTTCACCTACTAGATTCCATCAAGTATTAGTTAGGTCTTACTTGTGTTTACGGGGTGTTACATTATCCCCCCCCCCCCCTTAGGAACATTCGTCCTCGAATGACACTTTAAACACTTCATGGAATTAAAGACTCAAGACTAGCAGCCCATCATTCATGAAACATCAAAATAATGCACAACTCAAGACACACTATTCACAATGTGCACTTATTCAAAGGAGGAAACATCCCCTCCATCTCAAACATACTCAATGCAACACAAAGAAGGAGGAACTACATCTACAAACTCATTATGCATCTTAACTTCAACATTTCTCATTTCATTGGAGGAATTACCTTCTCCAACTAAAATCATGATCATCATAACAACATTAAGCACATTATGCAATTTACTCTCAAAAGCATTTCATTCAAGGAGGAATTTCTCAGCTCCAAACTAAAATGAGCTCATATATTCTTCTCATGAAGTACAATAGGCACCTCTTACCCAAAGCACTACTACATGAGGAAAACAATTCACATAAACTCATTTCCTTTCAAAACACAAGTTTTTCATGAATATGCATCATATAAATAAGTCAAGGCAACATATAAGAACATAACACAATGTTAGCTAGGCACACCATCTCCTTCTTTGGAGTGAGCCACCACTAACACTTCCAAACATCATTAATCACCTAGTCATAGGAAGAATTACCTTTTTCCAACTATAATCTCAATGAAACATTATGGAGCCAATGTGCCATTTCATCAAAAACTTAACAAAGCATGTTCATCTCATCATCTCATGAAGTCAAATATGCAATCACCATACTAAGATGCACAACAACATGAGCAACATGTAAATCATCAGAAATCCTTTTTATACAAAATAAGAATCTTTCAAAAGCATGCATAACATAAGGAGGTCATGGAAATCTCTAATTTATTCATGACTCCTAGACATGGAACAAGTCCAAAAAGGAACTCTTGGTCTCAAGCTAGAATAGGAATAGAAGGAAAGGATGAGGATATCTGGACTCTCAATCAAAATTGCTATCCAGGCACATGATCTCCCACTTAGGAGTAAGCCCCCTTTTTCTAAAACCTCAAATACTACTCCTTTCAAACAAATTCAAGCATTACCAAGGCTCATTAAAACCTTACCGGGCTCTAAAACTAATAGAGGTCTAATAACCATGCATCTAAACCCTACCAAGGTTAACAAGAGTAACTCTAAAGGACAAGGGAATCATAGGACATACATAACATCCAAGACTCCTAAATTATAAAATGAGTCAGGGAGGACTTATCATCTAGAGCTAGAGGAGGAATAGGAGGGAACATAAGGATATTGGGACATGTTTTGTGGCCCTTGGCCTCTCAAATAAGCACTTTCAACTAAAACATTTACTAAATACCACCTCCACACTCTCTAAGCACCACCTATATACCATTATTTATCAAATCCTCCAACCCATCACAAAGTCATAATGGCCAACTTGGGTTCAAAATCAGTAGAAGTCTATCAACAATGCATCCCAACCTTACTAACCTCACTAAAGATTTCATATGAGCCTACAAAACTGGGACTAAACTAGCCAAACTCAAAGCACTTCTCAAGGTGAGTATTCCAAACCAATCTAAATCGTAGACATCAAAGACACTCAAATGACTTTACGCTCAAGAATATCATCTTCATCATGGAAGTAAACTTATACGGACTTTTCTAAGCACCATTTCTTTCAACTCTAAGGTCAGGGCACGTCATCGCCAAGTTCTCACATCCACTACACAAGGTGATTCTTGACCATGGTGAATTACACTTCTATCTTTTTTTTAAGGGAGTCTACCCACTCAACACATATAGGCATTACTCAAACACCCTTTTTCACCAACTTTACAACCTTCCTAAACTCAAAATGGTCAAGTAGAGTTCTACCTTCAATATCATAACACAACTATGAAGCCCATTCATACTAAGGACAACATCAAGCTCTAACTTACCAAGTCACAAAAGAAGAGAAATATTGGAATCTACTAATGCACAACACATACCGGAACCATTTCGAGGAACTTTCTTATCCTCTCTTCCTCTAGTCTTAAACACCGAGAAATCTCTCATTTTCCCGAGGGCAAACCCTATCAAGAAACCCATATCATCACCTTTGGTGGGATCTACCTACCAATCAAACCAAGGTATTATCTAAACACCCTACTCAAAATGACCATACTTAAGATCAATATTAAAAGGTTACTAACTCTTTGAAGTTGGTCATAACTTAAACTTCTTCTTCTTAACCTTAACTAGGTGGTACATGCAAGCCCAAAGTCAACTTTAAGACAAAACACACTACTAGAAATATGATCTACTCTCACGGTTACCTTACCGTTGCAATAGGATTCTCTACCGTCGTTGTAGCTCTAATGCCATAGTTTAGGCAACCGCTACAACAGCTGGTGTTGCATTAGTTCTATTGGGACGGTTGTGTCCGATGGTTATTCAAATTGTAGCAGTAGATGGCCCTATAGCGATGGTTTACAGATTAATAAATTGCCAACAGTTAAAGTTCTATTTGTATGGTTATAAACCCTATTGGTACGGTTATTTACCATCTCGATAGAGTTTTATGCGACAGTTCTTTGTAGGTTGTTGCTACAATTGTTTTTACAACCATTTCATTCTATTGCAACGGTTGTTATATGGTAATGCATCAATTTTAAGATATTATAATTGTTGCTCAATGTCTATTGCTACAGTTATTACGGGGTAGTGCAATAATTCTTTACTTTTTGCAACAATTAATATATACATATTGCAACGATTAGTATTAGGCTATCCCATCATATATACTATTGGTTCCACATATATTATTAATTTAGCCATTGCAATACTTTTATAACATAAAATACACATAAAAAGATCATGCGAAGAAGTTATATTTCATTACCAAAATTATAATCTAAGATCCATGGTTGGGTACGTAATATCGATAAAAGCAAAATATAAAAACATTTTTCAACCATTTAAAAAGGATGAAATTAATGTACAGATGCACCACACGGTTTTAAATTTTCCAAAATAACAGACTTCTAAAACATAGGTAAAGTTAAGATCAACTCAATTCAGCTCCTATGTCAAGTCTTTAGTACTACTTTCATCTCCTTCTTCAATATCATCACCTACATACAATTAATGAAAATACAAAATAATTTAGCAATTTTGTTGCAAAAGTTCAATGACTTCAATGATATATTTTAAAGTTATCACTCTATATCTATAACAAGTATATAAATTCAATAAGCTTCAAATGACATTAAAAAATAGCATAGTTGCTGGAGATATTTGCATACTGCTTTTGGGAATTATTCCATCACTCCTTGTTCAATTCAACAGTTACTCAAAACTACTATCTTCCTCACTATTAAAGTCTTAATTTATTTACAACAAGAAGAATAATGACTAACAGTAACGCTATTTTCTGACTAACAGAAGAATAATGACCCAGCTGCAAGAGCAATCAGAACAGTCCACATACAGGAGAAACGCTGGGTTCAAATTGGAGTATGTAGAACCTGTTAAGAAATTGCCTATTGGAAGACTGCAGTAGTGTGTTGTGTTGGGAGCCCATCCCCCATTTGATGAGCTGAAAGGATTCATACACAGGCTTTAGTCTAAGCTAGGAATTAACAAAGTGGCTATGCTCAAGAATGGTATTGTTATAGTTCGATTTGACACTGAAGTAGGGAAGCAAGAGGTGTTGAAAGGTGGCATATACCACTTTAACAACAAACCATTTATAGTGAAGACATAGAATCCTGATATGGACTTTACGAGGGAAGAACTACGCATTGTACCTATTTGGATCAAGCCTCCTAGTCTTGATTTTAAGTACTGGAGTCCGAAAGGACTTAGTAAGATTGGTAGTTTGGTTGGGAAACCTCTAATGGTGGACCATAATACTGAAAGAAAAGTAGGACTGAACTTTGCGAGGCTGCTAGTTGAAGTTGAAATGGACACAACGCTGCCAGAGGTGATCCTGTTCAGGTCGGAGAAGGGTAATTTGATAGAGTAGAAGATGTTGTATGATTGGAAGCCAACGTTATGTAAGGTTTGTGATAAATATGGCCATTCAGAAGTGAATTGTAGGAAGAAGAATACAACTCCGGGCACAAAAAGGGAGGAACTGGAAGTAAAGGCGACTCAAGTTGGCCAAGATATCCAACCTTCAATTGAAGGAATCGTTATCCAGGAGCAAATATCATCTCCAACAAGTGCGTTGGATCCTCATAAGGCGGACATATTAGATGAGTCTCAGAATCAGAGTGCAACTAATGTTTGGGTCACACCTCTAAAACCACTAAAGTCTCAAACTAAGCAGCCACTACATGTAGAGAGTAAAAATATTTTTCAGGTACTAAACAAAGAGGGTAAGAGTAATAAGGCTATCAGTAACAGTGAAGGAATAGTGGGAGGCCATCCTAATCCCAACATTGGGAATGGATAGTTGTCTTTGTTGGAATGTCAGAGGGCTCAATGGTTCTAATAAACAAAAGGAGGTGAAACTCTTTTGTAATAATGAAAAAATTGGGCTGGTAGGGTTACTGGAAACAAAAATAAAAGTAGGGAAGATTGATTTGATAGCTCAGAAGATGTTTGCTGGTTGGCCGCTCATTACTAATCTTGCTTCTCATTACAATTTTAGGATTTGGATAACTTCGAGGCCGGATTACTATACAGTTACACTAATAGAGGCAACATCTCATTTGATTACTTGCGAAGTGAGAAGTGTTTCTCTGCAACAGACATTTATCATGACAATGGTTTATGCCTATAATACAAAGGAAGGCAGGAAAGAGTTATGGGATTCTCTTATGGCCTGCAACATCGTTTGTCAATTACCTTGGATGATCCTAGGTATATCGGCCTCTTGTTTGTTAATGGTATTTTACAGTTTACCAAAACAAAAAAAAGTTACAGCAGTCCAACAGACATTAAAATGCTACAACGAGAAAAAAAGGGAGATCTCCTAAAACTGTGGTATATAGAATGATGTTAGCTGATACTTAATAACTCATAGCCGATGAGGTTGATCCTAGAACATACTCAGCTAACCAAATGGCCGACAAGGCCACAATCAGAAGAAATAGGCAATAACAAAATCGACAAGACTTTACTCAATAGTCCCTTATAACATAAATGTTACAACAGTCAACCAGACATTAAAATGCTACAACAAGAAAAAAAAGGGAGATTTCCTAAAACTGTGGTATATAGAATGATGTTAACTGATATTTAATAACTCATAACCGACGAGGTTGATCCTAGAAAATACTCAGCTAACCAAATGGCCACAATCAGAATAAATAGCCGATAAGGCCACAATCGAAATAAATAGCCGACAAGGCCACAATCAGAATATATAGCCAACAAGGCCACAATCAGAATAAATAGCCGACAAGGCCACAATCAGAATAAATAGCCGACAAGGCCACAATCAGTATAAACAGCGACACCAACCTTGCTCGGCTGTTTGAGCAGAAGTAGCTTCTCGTGGGGAAGGAATGGACAATGATGTTAGTATGTTAGGATCAATTAATCCTGCATGCTGAAGTTGTGAAACTACATCTGCAATAACTTGTTGTCGCATAGTTCTCCTTTGTTCTTCCATTTGTTTCTCCATTTTTTGCATCCCTTCTTGCATTTGTTGCATTCAAAGTTGGTTCAGAATAGCCAACTTTCTTTTTCAAAGTTGTCTTTGTAACCCCCACTCCATAAAGTCTTAGATGTCCCGGATGTTCTCGACCCATGACGGCTGAAAATGCATCAACAGACTGACCATTTGTGCTCATTTGCTTTTTAATTTCCTCCATTTCAGCCTAACAAAGCATATCCAACAAGCAGTCTTGTAAATTAAAATTTAGAATAAATAATTGGTCTCAGTAAAAAAAAAAATTGACAGTATTCGTAAAATTTTACTAGTTGTGTTCTCATTCGATGCCTTGTACAAACGACCAGGTTTTCTTGTTCTTGTGACCACAAAGAGCTCCTTAGCGGATATAGATTCCTTTTCTTTTTCCTAGTCACATAAAAATAGATATCAGGAGTTGCTTAAATAATAGGTTAAGACTAGATAATAAATAAGAGAACACACCAATTTACTACGGATTAAAGCAAAACTCTTTTTGCCTGCTGTGTGTGGATTCATTAGCTTTTTCCGGTTCTTAGTATTTGTTTCAGACATTTTTTGCAAATAAATGAATCAATAATGTTAACCAAAGGCATATGGGTGCTACATAATGTACTAGACAAGGTCAATGTCTCAATATTTCTTTTTTAAAAAATCCAAGTAAAGAATATGCTTTGTAAGTATGAATGTTATTAAGCTAAAACCAATCTGCAGACCTTAGTTTTGTAAGTTTCAAAGCTTGATTCATAAGATCATCAAACATAAATAGAATCTGAGTCAAACAAGTGAAAACTTACAACCCAATCACCATAACATTATTAGAAAGCTTAGCTTACAGTTGCATGAATATGCCAACATTGAAGTCTCTCTTTAAGGTACTCATAACAATTTGTCAACTTTTTATTCAAGCCAATTTAGTTAGAAAAACATGTTAGCAACCCTTAAGATTAGTCATGAGTATGTTTTAAATCACGAGTCAAAAGCACCTAAAATAAGTTTATCCAAAAGGGCACTTAGTTTAGTGAAACCTTGATGCAAATTTCAGCGATCAAACTTAACTAATAAATAAGTTCTTAAGATTTTTTCTTTTTGAGTAAAGAGTTGAACAAGTGACTTTTTATCCTGTTACATTTGTATCTTATCAACTTCTAACTGAAATTATTGAGTTTAAACTATAATAAATAAGAAAAACAATCAGGAACATAAAACATGTGGTTGTTAATCTTAGCTATACAGTGAGATAAGCATAAAAATCTCACTCAATGAGCATTCTCTAATATTGGAGCAAAATCCTCCGTTTTAGTTGTGACTACCACACTGGAAGAAGTAACAAGCTGCAACAATATTGCAACAGAGAAGAGAATAGAAGAAGAAAAAGTTAAAGAAAATTAAAGTTGCAGCATCAACTATATCACAAAAGAGATCAGGAGAATAATAAGCTAGATGTTTCAGATTTTGATCTACATTTTACCTTGAATTTCTCATACTTCCATATTTAAGGAGCTCTCTAAACTGACATTCTGGAATATGACCAGGTTTTTTTGCCATTCAAATTTCATCATTGTCATATGGATCGTAATAATTTATCTTCAAGTCACTTCTATGCCTTCTCCAAGCTTCTCGAATTGATACCAAAGCCCAATATTTTGCAGCTTCAGGAATAATGTATTTCTCCTACAATTTGGTGTCATTCAGTTCGCCAATTGAAGTAAAATAATTCTACAAGAAATTTAATATTGTAAACTCCAAACCTTAGTATAATCCCATAAATCCTTTTTAGTATCCATGCTCCTCCAATAAAATATATCAAATGGTCAAAGAGTCGCATTTCTTACCAATGTACCTAGGAAGCTACTTAACTCTGTCACAACGTCCTCAGTAGGACCAACTAGTTGATTTAGCCTATTCAATAAGATCAATTTACACTCTTTTCGTGCATGTACATTATGCATTTGCGTTTGACCTCTTTTGTTTTTACTGGAAACACCTTCAGCTATAAGAAAATATAAGAAATTAGAATTCATAGATGAATTTAGTAAGTTTCTAAGTTTATATGTTACCTTGTTCTTCAGGTTGTTCACCAGTTGGAGGAGTGACAGAGTTCATTTGCACTTGATCCTCTATAGGTTGTTGCTCAAGAGGCTGCTCCTCTACAGATTGTCCATTAGCTTCAGATTGTGGTGCTACTGGTTGTTGTTCAATTAATTTAAGCAGACGTCCTTTCTCTGACTCTATAGCTGGAAAATTTTCATTTGTTGTCAATAACCATCATTTTTTATTTGCCAAGAATGATAATGATCCAGGTTTAGCATATGTCTTATTTTTTGGTCTTTTGTTTCTTTTTGAAGACTCTTGTTGGCTCATGACTATCTAAATCTGTGTAAAAATAAGACAGAAGTCTTAGTGCAGAATTTTCAAATGTGAATAACAAAAACAATGAAAGTGAGAAGAAAAAACAACAATAAGATTTGTACTAATATATCTATAGTACCAACATTAGCAAGAAAATATTTCAGAACAAATAAGCAGAAATCAAGCAACTAGCAGTAGCAAATAAGCAGAAATCCAAATAGAGTCCAATCGACATTCCTACTTTATATGACGCACCTCAAAAAGGTATTTATTACTCACTACAAAAAAATGAAGAAGAGAATGTATTGAACAAATTTGGAAGATCATTTGTCAATCATCAGCCTCCATCCAATCCCAATCAGTGTAATCAAAGTCATCATCCTCTTCTGATGTTTCCATAGTTACATCTTCTGAAGGTTGTGAAAGGGCAGGCAGATCAATGATATCAACAGGGAGATATTCTCTCGACCATCTAACATCTACATCGAGTACTCTTTCTGATGAACCAATGTCATCGTTAGTCTCTCTCCAAAATGTTTCTTCAATATTAGGACAATTCTCTTCCTCCAAATCATACAAATCCACTGTAAATTTATGTCTTGCATAATTTACAGTTTTCTCAATTGGGTCTTCCACATAAAAAACTTGATGCACTTGAGATGCTAGTACAAAAGGATCATTCGTGCTGCATTTTTTATTGAAGTATACCCGAGTCAATCCATATTCATCAACTTCGTTAAGAAACCAATCACATCTAAAAAGTACAACACTAAAGCAACCCCAATAATCAATCTCAATGATATCCTGAATAAATCCATAATAGATAACCATTCCATCGATAGGATTTTGGTCCCTAGCGCTAGCAAAACTATTTGTTGTTGCTGACAGAGTCACTCCACTATTCTGAGTCTTGCAAGGGACATCCCGTGTCTTTTTATGAAATCTATATCTATTAATAAAATATCTAGTATATCTTTTAGCCACAAAATTAGGCCCTTTAGCTAGCCATCTTAAAAAATTGGACACTTCAATATTTTTAACTTTATCCCTAAACCAATCACTCAATTCTCTATTATGGATTTCTGCTTTTACCCATGCATTTCCTCTGGTACTATTATCAATTAAATTCTTATGTTCCCTGCAAGAATGATATGCAATTTAATCAATGTAACCTTATTAATGGAATTTAAATTTTTCAAAACAAATGACTATTTTACCTTACTTGATAAATGTCTCTACTTTTTCATCTCCGGTATTGAACAAAGCATATCGATGAGCTTCAAACCACTCATGATGCTCCAGGTTAAAAGTCTTGCCTTTCCTTTTATTCATACTTCCGATTGGATGACCTGTCTTAGGAAATAAAGGTGAAGCATCACCTTCCCCTGCTTGATTGTCCTCATCATCCTCGGTTTGATAACTACTAAATGTTGTTTTCACCATATCAGGTAGGTATCTCGAAATAAAGGTCAAACACTCTATAGCTGAAAATGCCTCTACTATTGCCCCTTCTGGATATTTTCGATTACGAACAAGCCCCTTGAAGTCACACATAGTTCTTTCAGTAGAATACATCCAACACAAATGAGTCGGGCCTCCAAGCTTAATTTCATCCACTAAATGGATAGGCAAATGTGTCATTATATCAAAAAAGGATGGAGGAAAAATCTTTTCAAGCTCACATTCTATATCTATGATTTCAGCCTTGAGCTTATCAAGATCGCTTCTTCTAATAACCTTACTGCATATGGCTCTAAAATAATTCCCCAACCTTATTAAGATCAAATACATATTCTTGGGCAACACTTTTCTGACAGCAACCTGGATCAAGTAATGTAATATGAAATAAGCATCATGGATTTTGTATCATGATACTTTCATATCTTCAATGTGCACACGACTTGATATATTAGAGGCAAATCCTTTTGGTAATTTGGCATCTTTTAAAACAGTGGAAAATAACCTTTTCTCCTCTGGTTTAATAGAGAAACAAGCTTTAGCTAAATTATGCCTCAATTTGTTTGTTGCCTAATACGGCAACTCAAAAAATATGGATTTTTTTTCCATGGACCATCATTCTTTCGTTTTCTTTTCTTTTGGCCCTTTCCAAAAACATTATTGAATGCACGAAGTTCTTCAAGAACTTGTACGCTTGATACGGGAGTAGGTGCAACTTTATGCTCCTCTTTACCATTAAAGGAATTTTTATCTCTTCTATATGGATGATTATGAGGCAAAAATGCTCGATGACCCAAATAACACATCTTATGACTATGTTTGAGATATTAGGAATAAGTATTATGATTACAAGTGGGGCATGCCCATTTCCCTTTGGTACTCCATCCGGAAAGCATTGCCAATGCTGGAAAATCACTAATTGTCCACAATAAAGTTGCACGCATCATAAATGTTTGATTAGTTACAATATCATATGTTTCCACTCCCACTTCCCATAGTTCCTTCAACTCTGCAATCAGTGGTTGTAAGTATACATCAATATCATTTCCAGGAGACGATGGACCTGGAATCATCATTGACAACATTATATACTCCGGTTTGTTGCAAATCCATGGTGATAAGTTATAATTCATCAACATAACCGGCCATGTGCTATGGGAAATGCTCATAGTTTGAAATGGATTAAAACCATCACTTGAAAGACCCAATCTAACGTTACGAGCATCACTAGTAAAGTCTGGGTGCAAGGAATCAAAATCCTTCCAAGCTTCCCCATCAGCAGGATGTCTTAAATTTCCATCTTTGGGTCGTTCAGTATCATGCCATCTCATAGCTACAGATGTTTCAGAACACATGAATATCCTCTGAAGCCTAGGCTTTAAAGGAAAATACTTTAAAACCTTTGTTGGAATTTTAGTGACCTTCTTAGTCAAGTCATCACGAACATTCTTCCACCTAGAAGATCCACACACTGAGCACTTGTCTAACTTTGCAGTGACATTCCAGAATAACATGCAATCGTTAGTACATACATGACCTTTTTCATAATGAAGACCCAAATCTTTTATCGCCTTTTTTGCCTTGTAGAAAGACTCGTGTATCTGAGCAAAGGGAAATGCCTCTTTTATCAAGTCTAACAAATCTGAAAAGGCTACATTACTCAACTTCTGAATGCATTTAAACAAGTATAAACGAATGGTGAAATTCAACTTAGAAAAGTTCTTACGCCCCGGATACAACTCTTGTTTCCCTTCTTCCACTAACTTAAAGAATCTCTTTGCATCTTCAGATAGTCCCTCTCTTACTCATTCATGCCTCAAGTCATCTGCGACATTTCTAAAAGTATCTTGAAGTAGTTTATCAATACCATCTTGCCTGTCGAAATTTTCATCATCATTGGTTGGATGTGGCGTATTTCTTGAGGAAAACCCTTCTCCATGGAAAACCCATTTGGTGTATCCATGAACAAATCCATGACAAATCAAGTGATCCTCCACCACATTTCGAAAAAGCCAATAACGATTAAAGCACTTCTTACAAGGACATAATATTTCATCTCCTGGGAAGCTCGTTCAAATGCCTTATCTAGGAAATTATTAACTCCATGGATATACTCATCGGTGGATCTTCGGAGATCCATCCAACTTTTATCTCCAACATCCATTAAATATCCTATGTTACATTAGTAAAATATTAAAGAAAACAATTCATTAGTACAAGCAGTATCAAGAGAACTTTACCTTTCAAAGTTTCAAGATATTCTTTACCTTTTTCTTTCTAACAAAATCACAATTGTAAATGATCTAATTTAGGTCATTAGGTAATTGAAATTTAGTTACATAATCTATATTTTACTTGATAGTTTAATTACTCAATTTATTCTATAGTTCATTGCAGGTACTGCCTTACTACACAGAAGAGGAATTATTATAGATAATAAGGTAAAAGTCATTCACATAAATGGTAGAAAATCTCCTGATGAGATCATTTCAGATCACTTTAAACTATTAATCAAACATCAATCCTAGAGCTAATGAACAACAGTACAATAAATCTAGTGACTTGTGTATTGAGTGGTTTTTAATAATTAGAGTTTTATCTTTTATCATCTTTTAAAGATTTTATTTATTAGATGTTATGTTACCTTTTCAAAAGTATATATAATATTTCAAATAAGCACCCAATTCAAGATATTATTTGAAATGTGAGGTGTCTTATTTTCCTGAAATAAAATTTTGAATGCCATCAAATTATAAATGGCAGATTGATATCACAGGGGACACAACATCTTGACTGCATCTGCTACATATTCAGTCACAACAACTACGATAATATTCGGTGAACTCACTAGATTGAGGAAAGGAGAAATGATATGGGACACTAGTATGCTGCATAGACAAAGAGTTATATTATGCTTGGCCTTTTCAGAACAAGCTGCTAGCAAAGTTTCCACAACAAAATAAAATGTTCCACTTATAGGGGATGTGAAGTTTCTATCCCTTGGAGGACAGAGATGTCGAAAACGTACTTCTCATCAGTCATAAAACTAGAGAAATCACTAGAGTCATAAAGTGATGAAACAGATGCACACACTGTCGTTTGCCAGAACATGAAAGCTTAGGAACATGAATTTTTTCCAGCACATAAACAAACATACTAGAACAGTCATTACGTAGATACTATAAAAAAGTAAAAGAGATAACATGAGTAATAGGTTTCACCATCCAAAATCCAATAAAATGGAGTTTTCACCAACTGTTTTATATATACTCCCCATCAGTTGAAAAAAAATGTTTTGTTCAACTTAACTTATCATCTATGACAGTAGCTATATCAGTAAACTTTGGAAACATTCATAATGATATGAATATTAAAGTTCACAATAATAACTTCAAGCTTTCGACCAATGGGAAATTTTAGTTCACATAGATAGACCAAACTCAAAATGCAAATCAAAATACTCAAAGCCCTAGGACAAAATCAACTACAAAACAACAGTTGTTTCATAAAAACGAAACCCACTTTTCAATGATTATTCACTGAGTTATCAAATCTTCACAAAATTTGAGTTACAAAGTCTAAACTACAAATGGAGTATATCAAACAGACCTAAATCAGAACAAATAACAAATATTTCAACAAACCCATTTGTTATTCTTTAAGATTTTTTTAGAAGCCCTTCAATGAAATTTCTAATTTTGGAAAATAGTACATGTATAACAAAATAGTGTCAATGAGGACTTAGAAATCACCTTAAGAATAGTACACCTTTATTTGAAGAAGCTTAATGTTGAAGAAGACTACCACCGGAGAAGAAGACAATTGTAGGAGAAGGAATTGATTCTTCACCGAAACTCCAAGTTTACTGTCGAAGATGACCACTGTAGGAGTCACCGGAGTTCTGGAATTTTAGGGCAAACTCGTGCTTTTGCTGTCAAAGAAGACCACTGTTGGAGTCACCGGAGTACTGGAATTTTAGGGCAAACTCGTGCTTTTGCTGTCGAAGAAGACCATTGTAGGAGTCACAGGAGCTCCGGAATTTTAGTTGACCCGCACTGTAGGCTAACTCATGCTTTGATTTTGATTATTAGAGAAATGAAATGGGTATTTGGGAATGTATTTTGACCTCTTATTTCACTGAAATAAGAAAAGTGCGGGTCAACTAAATTTGTGGAGGGAAATTAATTTTTTACACATTAAATTTGCGGGTTTGGCAAAAAAAATTTACTTTTCACTTAAACGAACCGTTGTCACAGAGGGTTTTTTGCCACGATTAATAAGTATGTGGCCATAGATAATCTATAGCGATGATTATATAGATGATGCCACGGTTTATCTTAAGAATTTTTCTATTAGATCTAAGCATATATCCCAACGGTCATAATTGTTGCAACACATACTCTATTGCCACGGTTGTAAAATTGTTGCTGAATAAGCATTGCATTAGGTCAAATTTCTAGTAGTGACATAGTCCAAACTTATGGAATAGATCCTTCCCCCTTCCACTCACGGACAAGATCATTTGGGGACTAACAACTAGACTATATGGGTTCTAACATCTCATAGGAGCATAACAATAGCACTACCAATCCTTCCTAAGAATGACATCTAAATCTAGCATAACAAGTCCTATCTAGTCACACAACCATCATTGGTATTTCAACCAACTTTTCTCCCTCACTCCTTGTAGCATAAACCCTTATAATAGTCACATAATAAAGACCATCGGATAAGGGATAAGAGAGAGACCTTATAGATCTATGGCACGACTAGAGAATGAAGAAGTGAAGTTTCCTAACGTCCTATAGCCTCTCGCTCATAGATGTATCGCGACTCACACCGATGAACAAGACTCTACTAGATGTGGTTTGAGACATCCTAAAACCATCATAAAATTTATGCTCTGATACCAAGTTTGTCATGACATGAGAGCACCCAATAGTCGTTACACGGCGTACTTGACCCCGAAGGGGTCTCATACAAGCCCTTAGCATATCATGACATAAGAACATAAGAAAAATGCAGAAAATTTAAAACTTTTTTTTACAATCGAAGTCTTTATAAAATGAGAGAGTCTATGACACTATGTCTCAAACCATCTATAACATTAGAAGTAAGACTCATTAATACAATCTTAGGGACACGGCCCTTACATAAATCTAAAACATAAAAGAATGACATAAAACAGACATGTGGTCAATTCCTCAATTTCAGTGAGGACTCACCAATCTTCTTCTTCTTGATCTACAAAGGTCCTAGCCACGAGGATGGAATCCAATATCTCCCAAGCCTACACTTATAGAAAATATAGAACTATGGGTTAGCGCAAAATGTACAAAGTATGGAAGCCATGCAAGATAATCCTTAAAAGGGACATTTTGTTAAAAGTCATGCTTCATGCCATTTTTGAACATTATCTTTGAAATAGTTGGAGAATGTAGCTCATAGGACAAACCATACACAATTCATCATATCATAGAGGATATCATCATAATTACAAGTATAGTCTCCAACACAACACAATGCATACTCAAATCTTCAAACACATAGTTCACGTGCATCATTACATAACAAGATAATATCATCATATAGAACTATCACATGAGCAACCCTAAGCTAAACTTGTGAAATGCATAGTTAGGATCCCATAATCCTATCTACCCCAAGTTTCGCTTTTAGGCTACCATGATCATGCATAACAGAAGTTCACACCATATATATGCAACCCAAAGTCATACTAGTGCAATGCAAGGGTAAAGTCCCATAAACCTACCAAATGCCAAGTATCATAATTAGACCACCAACAACATACGTATCTTACTTTTAGTTCATTCATAACTGTCACGACCCAAGCCTAGAGCCTAGACGTGACCGGCGAATGGGGAACCCGAAGGAACCCCAAACAAGCCTCATAGCGTATCATAACACATCCTTGGTCGCGGAAGCAAATAAAATGACCATAAGCGATAAGCATAAT